>JABSTT010001713.1:0-172852 GCA_013339685.2 Hyalomma asiaticum
ACCTGCTCCACATATAGATTGACTGGATGTTAGTGCACATCCACTGAATGTCCTCATGAGTTCAACTTATTATGGTCATACGATGTCAAATTACATTTATGTTTAGGTGCAGGGACCCATGCAGCCAGCAGCAGCAAGTTCAACACTCAATATCACTGCCTTTATGAAAGAGTCAAATTTATTCAAAGAATGACAGGGCAGAAGCACGTGTCTCTCAATCTTCATCTGTTCTTTTTTTTCGATGTCTGCAGCAGGCGTTGCAAAGACACTTCTCGGGCGCACTGTTATCAGATTTCGTGCACTTTACCACCTGTAAGAGATATTTACGTGCAGTCAGTCCAAAAGCACGCAACTTATTAAACTCGAATGTACCAGAATCAAGCTTCATACAATGGGAGGGGCATCGCATAGCACGTCAGGGCTGACATGAAAAATATCACAGTTACCTTACGCACTACCACACCTTGACCAGATTCTATGATGTCGAGTCAACAGCGTTCTTTTTCCTGGTATTTTATCACACACAACACGTTGACAACTGCCAACAGCTTTTCAAGCAACGTTTCATGCAAATCACACTCAAGCCGTCAACATTCACATGCTGACAAGCGGGCTTCTCGGAATAAACACAGAAGCGCACAGGCACGCTGAAAACTGGTCTTGAAACAGGAGTGAACGAAAAAAAATGCAGTTACCTGCAAGTAGTAGAGTCGTCCGAGGATCACCACGACACGTAGTACAGGAAGAAGCGGCCGCTAACGTGCAGCTAGGAGTTGTAATAATGGCTCACGTGCAAACCTGTACCAGAATACAGGTAAAAACAAGACTTGTGCACCAATTCTTCTTTTAAATACTGCTGATTCACTGCACAAACACGCACGCCACTTTGACACAACTCGGTCCGACACTGCCACGGCCGCCATGTGCAGCGCCTCCTCCATGACGCATGCGTCACGTTTACGAATCTGCGGGGCCGCGGCTGTTCTTATTAAAAATTTTCCTGCATCTGTAATTCTTCTATTTACTCTTAATAAAATTTACGCCTTTTTTGAGAGAAACCAACAGTTTCATTGGTTTAGTAAGTTACTCTGCGCATAAAATAATGCATAAGAATGTATATACGTGACTAACGCTGACGCAACAGCGCTGTTGGTAAACAACAAACATGGCCGCTGCTAAAATGGTGGTTTTGGAAGCTCTTGTCACTATTTCGGTGCTATCTACTCGTGTGTTTTAAAAGCAAGTTCTTCGTATGCTTCATCATGATAAATGCCTGTTTGTTCGACGTCGATAACGTTGCAAGGGTGCCGATGCATTGCAACAGGTGCGCGCACAGTATGGGAAAAAGCGCGGAGGACTCCACATACGATCTGCCAAAAGTTGAATGAAAGTGCTGACAGAACAACGCTACCTACTTGTGTTCGAAATATTAAACCGTGCAGCAGCACATCGGTTGATCAGAGCGTCAGAACTGAGAGCGAGGCGACTAAGGTGTACATGTTTCTGAAAAAAAAAAACATTGCGTGTCATATTTGTTTTGTTTTTTCCTTGCGCTTTTTGAGATGCGATATCAGCGTCGTTTCCTCACCCCAGTCAATCCACTGCTCGCGAGTAAGCAACATTCCGAACGCTGAACTGGATTCTGTTTCCAGTAGAGAACTCGCATTTCCAGTTGTTTCCAGCAACATCAGCAATTCCAACTGCACTTACTTCCAAGTGTTTGCAGTTGGAAAAATAGCAGCTTAAATTTTCAGCTGTCAACGGATATTAATGTCGACTGGCAACGCAGCTGGAACCTGCTTTTTTCATCTGGAAGTTCAGCAATAGTCATCTATATATAGGTTCTGCTATTAGTAAAATGTTAGTAAAACAACATCCACAAATATTTTATAAATATCCACCGCATGATATTCTGGTGTATAGTAAAATATGTTAGTAAGACAACATCCACAAATATTTTATGAATATCCACTATATGATATCTAAATACTGTAGTCTACTCAATATCCACTGAATATTCACAAATAACATTGGACATTTAGTCCATTTGTGGACATCCTCTGAATATTGATGGTTGGTTGGGGGGCAGGACAGCGGGACACCGTTTCGCGCAACGTTACTAGAATAAACTTGGTTTCGCGGGCACCGGCCACGTGCGAGCAGTACGCTATTGTGTGGTCGGTGCCCCTCGCCTCCGAGAGGACGACTACGCATACCTTTGTTGTGACCGGCGAAGAAGGGACCCCCGCCACACAGACACTAATGACCTGTCAATCAGGCGAGTTGAATGAAGATGCCGGCTCGGCGACCACGAGAAAGGGTTTCGCCATCGCTCTCTCCAGTGCATTAATTGCGAGAGGGATATTTTGAGCGGAGCAAGAAATGGAGTTCCGGAGCAATTGTCTCACAAACACGCCCCGATTCCGCAGACAGCGAACCAGGGAAAACATGTGCGTATTTAAGCGAGGAGCTTGAGGAGCACAGGGTTCTAGTCGCTTGGCTGATATGGCGTAGAAGCCGATCATCGTATCGCTCTAGAAGTTCTTAGCGTGGCTTTGTACCGACTGGGCACCTAACCTTAGCCGCTTCGCCTAGTTGAGATGTGCGCTTACCGTCTGCAACGTAGGCATCGTTACTTCGGCTCGAGTTAGTTCAAACTGCTCGAGTTCGCCATCAAGCACTAGCTCCCCGGAAACATCAGCGCTGCAACTCCGTCGACCTCAACGCTGTGCCGTACCAGACTGTACCACACCAGACCGTCGTGGGCCCTTCATCGCTGCCGGTCATCAACACGTATGCCATCACTCGTTTCTACCCCTGAACTCTCTGGCTGAACTTTCATAGCTTTTGTAGATTGTACTCCTAGATTGTTCTCAGTGCCCTATTTGCTGTTTGTTAGTTATTTTTCTTAGTGGTTTGTTATTTTTCGCATGATATTTTTTGTCAAGCTCTTTCATCGCTGTGAAGTGCTTAATTGTTAGTCGGAGTGAAGTGTAGTTTTGCCTTGTATTCTCGTGCTACCGTAACGATCTAGATTAAAATTTTGTTGTTTTTTTGCAACCGCGACTCCGATCCTTTCACTGTGTCTGCTTGCGTACGGAACGACCGAAACTGCCGTCGTTCCCTTCGTCGATTTCGCACCGGGGAGCTTGAACGACGGCCCTGCAACAAAGCCACTTTGCATAGGCGAAAACAGTTCCAAAATAACAAGCGAACAAAGCGTACCAGTCGCTGCAGCCCACGTGCACCGTCACAACAAGCGGCGCCGTCACAACAAGCGCCGGTGGCGGGAGCAAACGGCAAGCGCAAGACGTGACTACAGCGCCACTAGTTCTCGCGACCGCCACGCGGACCGCCTCTCCGGCGGAGCTTTCAAACTGAGTTTATTCTAGTAACGTTGGCCATTACAGAGGCGCTGGCCGAGTTGTACAGTGTTCTCGAGCGCGGCCGCGGCGGCACCGGCGGCGCCGCGCGCAGCTGCGCACGTAGTTCCGAGATAAAAAGTAGTGCGTTTATAATTTGAATGCTGCAGGGTTTAAAGGGAGTGGTACGGCTCTTTTATTATTATCACAAAATAACTCCACTCACTAAGGATGACACATAGTAAATGCAACTGAGTTTTGCACCAAAAACCCCGGTTCCGTAGCGAAATGAGCTCGCAGCCGTTCAGCCTATTTACGTCACGTGACTGACTCCCTTGCTCCAAGGGAGTCATTTATTTCGCTTGTGAGCGCCGACCACAGTATTTGACTACCCTGAGGAAAAAAGGCGGTCATCGGCTGTCACAAAGAGAGTCAGGCAGTCCCGACTCCCTTTTCACTCTTTTTTTTAAGTGTGTGGTCGCAACATTCATTCAAGAAGACGTGGCCATATTCGGATTGTCGCTTTCGCGGCAATATACCTCAAGGACAGCAGCGGCTCCCCGTCTTCTGGCGAAGCTGATCTTCGAAGCGCCAACAAACGAGCGAGACTTTGAATGCTGAGTCATTTTCTTGAACTGATTTGTACTTACATGATACCTTGTATCCTGACAATACGGTGGCTTTGTCATATGCCTAAAATGACCAGTATGAATTATGTGTGAATTCTGATGATGCATCAATGGTCCCTTGCTATTGCGCACATGAGGTTATACGACGCCTTATTAACTTCAGCAAGCCAGGAAATCAATTTTAAAGCATTTCATTTCTCCAATACCATATACAGCGTTGTAAACATAACAGCTGAAAGAACTACAGTCGCCGAGACGATTGATCTATCAATCAATAAATGAGTCAATCTATGAGCTGCCAATGGTAAAAGAGAATGAGCAGAAATCTTTTTAAACCAATACCTTGTTTGGCTAGTATCTGGTCGAACAACTCAAACAGAGAAGGCTACATTTTTAAGCAAAAGTGCAAAGGAGTTCCATGAAGAAAAAAGAGCCTAAGAGAACAGGGACCCAAGAACAACAGCAAAAGAATACGTACAACGAACAGGCGTTTAAAGTGTGCAAAACATACTTGCCCACATCGAGCCTCTCCTCGTTCAAGTAAATAAATTTATCAGGACGCTTTATTGTGAGGAAACTAGTGTTTAAGTGCATGAAATACGAAAATATCTCGCAACTGTTAATTGAAATCGAAGTTAAAGCACAGAGAAAATCCTGCAATTATCGCCATTCGAATAGTTACAATTAAGGGATGAATACAACCATAATTTGCTTGCCTCGTGCGCAGAATGGGGGACGAAAATATGGTATGTCTGTACCACGGAACTGATTGAACGGGATATTACTTCTCTGTTGGACAGAAGGAAACTCACTACTTTGGACCTCGTTTAGTAAAGGAGCCAAATAAGTTATTTACATCAGCCCCCATGTTTTTCAACAGCAACCTAAGTGACAGCGAAAGAAGAAAAAAGACGTACAAAGCCTGATGAGGGTGACAGATAAAATATTTCCAGGCGTAGGCGAGCGTTTAAAAACCACAAGAAAGCTTTGTCTTACAAACTTTTTTTCAGATTTGATGTATCTAAATCGACCGCTAGGCATGCAATATTGTCAACTCAGTGTAGAAGCCTATCCTTTAAGGTTAAAACATAAGTTTTCAGTTTTACAGAAACCATTGAGATACGTCGCTAGTAGTTGATGATCTATAGTATTTGTCAATGCTTGTGCTACATCAAGTAAATACATTTAAGTTCGTAATTTGAAAGCTTATGGCGAACGTCATTGATACAGTAAATGTTGGACCTAACAAGCGATCCTTGTGCCATTCCGTAGTTCACTTGAGTGAGTCCCAAATCACATTTATCGATCGCAACTTGCATTCCGCATACCTCGAATTAACCATACAGGATTAAACTGACGTTAGTCCGAACAGCACTGTAGGATTTTTAATCTATCTGGCTAGAAGTGTGAGGTGGCAAATCCCATAAAAAGATTTTTCAATTTTAAGACGTGTTACTCCGTATTTGAGCTTAATAAATGTACGGGTAATTATTCGTGAAAGGGTCGGGATGGTGGTGTTTGTGGATTTAGTGAAGACAAAACCATGTTTCGGGAGGCGCACCATGTTAATAAGGACGGCATTTTTCGGTAACGGAATAGGCTTCCTTTAAAAAAGAAGTGGTAATAAGGGTCAGGACAGATATGTCTGCAGCAGCTTGGAAGCATAGTTGCAGGCGAGTCTCTGTTCTTCCTACAAAAGTTTTGAAAATTTCGCTGAAAGAAGTACCTTGTATAATGTAGCTGACAGGTAAGTTTAGGCGGGGAAGCCATAAATACAAAATACATACTAAAATGCCGCCCTGTATGTCCACTAGCATGTGAAGTTGGACAGCGTCTTCGGAAGTTAATCAGGACAACGCCACGATCAATAAATAAAGGGTTTCAAGAAATGTGTTTCTTGTAGCGGCATTTTCAGCTTACCCAATTCAGGTATGCTGCCCGCTGTCTATGGCTGCGCCTTGTATCACGAATTCTTTACAGCATTTCATGCCTATGCGTACATCGATCATTATACTTTATTTTTTAATTATCAAGGTAGTAGCGTACGCAAGTGACGAATTTTCGCAGTGGCGGGGAAACAAATTTGTTTTTCTACTAAATTTCGTCGGCACTTCGCTGTCTCTGAAAGCTTTAAACGTGCGAGAGTATCGCTGTTTCAACGCACAGCTGACATGAAAGCTGAAAGTAGTGGTTGCAGTAGGCCGCCACGGTTCTGATAACGCTCTATTTCGCGAAGCCAAGATGACGCCGACGAAGAAGACGCACGAGCCAATGACTGATGGTTTTGTACAGGTGACGAAGTCCAAATCAATGCATATATATATATATATATATATATATATATATATATATACATATATATATATATACACGATCTGAAAGTGAGCGACAAACATGTTATTTAGTGTGTTCCGGCTGGAGACCAGCCTGGCTGGTCTCCAGCCAGAACATAGGGGAAGGTAATTGTAGAATTGTAATTATGTATTGTAAGTAGAAAGGAACCCCAGGATAACATGTATTCAAATACCCAATAAAGTGGACGAGGACGCGACCGCCTTCGTGGCTCAGCGGTAGAGCATCGGACGCGTCATCCGAAGGTCGCGGGTTCGGTTCCCACCAAATGCAGGTTTGTCTTTTCGTCCACTTTAATTCATTTCTACTTACTCCACGATTACAACACTACAATTAACTTCCCGTATGCTTTCCTAGGCTTCATTGTCTGTTTGCTCATTAATATCAAAAATGTCATTTCTTCTCCCACACGTAATACAAACCACTCCGAATCTTATTGATCAGACCATGTGTAATACTGAATTTAGTGTATCAGCAGGTGTTCACAAAGTTACCATTGCAGATCACAACCCTACGTTTCTCACCTCGTAAATACTGTCGCGAAGACCGCGTCGCGTAGAATGTTTTCTTGTTGTTTTTTCTTTTTCAACTGCTTTCCTAGAACGGTGCTCGAGCAAACGAGCCGGCGCACCGCAGGGGGTCTTCCAGTAACGGGGCACCGAAAACTGACGACCATGTGTGCGCGTCGCGGCCATTTTCCGGAAAGCGTTGTTTGTATTAGTTTTGTGACGAGGCCGGATGCACGCGATCATAAAAGCTCGTAGAGCATCGTTACCTTCGACCTGCCTGACAGGTCCCTGTAAGCCGTTTTCCTATTGGTGGGAGGCAGTGGTGTTCCGAGACGTTCGTGTTGCCGTGGGTGCTGAAAAGTGCTATTTAAGCGGCGACACTGGCCTTTTTTTAGAGAGCGGACTAGGGGACCATGACGCTCGAAACCACCGGCGACCAGTTCGGCAGGCCGACGGGGTATGATACCATTTTCTCTGCTGTATAATTGTTGCCCTGTGTGTTTTCTAACTTCAAGTTGTCTTAGCTAAATAAACCCCCCAATGAGTGCTCTCCCAATGCATTGCGTCGACTCTTCATCGCTTGCCTGCGCGGAGTGGCTCCCACGCCTCTTCGTCTTCCTGACCTTCCGATGCGTCTAACATGAACGGCCCAGACGTTTCGCTACAAAGTGGTGGAGGTGCGGGGTAGCGATATTCCCGGTCTAAAGCTATGCCCCGAGTCAACAAGCATCAGGAAACTACAACAAATATCAGGAAACCCCCCTCCTCGCTCTCTGCTACGGCTGCCCCCCAAGCAATACCTTTCGTCGGACCGCCAGTCTTTAGAGGCGCGCCAGAGGAATCTATTTCAGAGTGGCTACTTTGCTACGAACATGTCGCGTCGCTGAATAATTGGGACCAAGCCACGAAACTTAAATTTTTATATTTGGCTCTGGACGGCGATGGAAAGAAGTGGCACACTACTCAGATTCTAACGGGTTCCCCTAATTCATGGGAACAATGGGCGACGTTATTGAAAACGTCATTTACCAGTCGTCACTCAGTCGAGATCGCCCATTTACGACTGCAAAACCGGACACAGCTGCCGTCAGAAACTCCAGAGCAGTACTACTATGACGTCGTACAGCTTTGTGCAAGGGTCAACCCGTCTATGGCAGAAGATGATCGGTTGCGGCACCTTATGCGCGGTCTGCGTCCGGATGTGCAGGAAAAAATGACCTTCGCAAACCCGGAAACCTGCGCCGCATTCCTCCAAATTTTACAGCGCATAAATCACGCAGCTTTGATCAGCCGCGCTTCGGGGTCACGTCCGATCGACACCCACTATCCTACCGGATTGCAGTCGTGGATGCAAAACATCGCGCCTCCGGTAGGGATGGCATCCGCCGCCGCGGCAGTACAGCCTACTCCTACGTGCGTCGCCACCTGCGCCGCAGCAGAACTGCGTTGCCCGCGGCAGGCTGCCGACCGCGAGGGAGACTTAAAGGCGATTGCAAACTCCATCGCCTTGTTATCGGTCCGGCTAAAAAACATCGAAGACGAGATGCATCGCCCCCAGTGCCTTGGCCACCGAGAATATCCCGTGCAAACGACGGCCGTCCCCGATGCCAGATTTGCCGCCGTATCGGCCACGTAGCACAACAGCGCTGGCAGCGGTTCCGGGACGACAGAAATGATCATGCGGAGCCCCTGGGCAATCAGGATGGGCAGCATAACCCTTCGGGAAACGAGAACGGCCGGGTTTATGGGGCCAGCCCGGCCGTCCCATCGGCACATTGTCGGAAAGTCAGCTTCACGCAGTCCCCACACGAGCCAATGGTACAATAACGTTGCGACACCGCCCTGACCTCAAGAATGGAAATTCCGACAAGCCTTCGCGCCTTCCTCACGACCCCGCACCAGTAAGCGAAGAAAACCTTTTACCGTTGTAACGAAAAATACGAAGGAGAACCGGACCCGACCGTCTGGCCTGTTCGAACGAAAGGCGGAAACTAATAGCGCGCGCCCGCCCGTGGCCCCTGCTCGCGTTAGCCGCCTCTTCGTCGTCTTTATTTGCAACATACTCCCGCCGGCGACGAATATGCAAGTCCCGCGCTTTTAAGAGCGCGAACCTTGAGACAGGACAGCGTCCTCAGGCGCGAACAGCAGTTCCGTCACACAATCCATATCACACAAAGTATACGTGACGTGCTCCAGGGTGTCGTCTCAAGGTCGTCGTGATATTTCGGTCGCCGCTTTGTCAGTGGTGCGTAGGTGCGTAAAGTTCTTGTGCCGCCAGATAAATGTGTCAGGTGCTTGCTGGGAGGCGATGGCGAAGGTGTTGCCAACTGGCGGTGTAGCTGCGGGAGGAGGCTTGTCTTGAGGGCCAGGTGGTGGTTCTAGCTTCAGGCTGCGTTCCGACGCTTTGCTTGACATCATCTTTATCGAACGCTCGGTGCGCTTGTGTCTTTGCCTGGTGTTACTGGGCAGCTTCGAACCATTCGAATTTGAGTCTTTGTCGCGTGCGCGATTTGTGCTTCGCGTGCCTCGATCCGAAGTGGTGGAGTTTCTCTTGTTGCAATGCGGCATCGAGATAGGTCCCCGACTGTTCATCGCGCGATACTTGGTACTGCACGTTGAATAGCAAGTCGAAGTGGGTGTTCGCGTGTTCTTCTTGCTGTTTGTGGGGGGCACGTCAACGACTGTCAGTTCAGATCTTTGCACGCGAGGCGCGAAGGAGTCAGTGGTGACATGACCTTGACGTGGTAAAGGAGGCGAAGTTGTCACGGCGGGCTCCTCTCCACCTTGCACTATCGGTAACGAAGGCGCTGCATCATCGTTGATGCACAGACTGGCAGGCTGTGCGAACGTGGTGCTGTTGGGTGGCACTTCACACAACTGCGCGGGCTGCAACTTCTCTGAGAGTGCGTCGGACGCGTGAGAGGTCACGTCCGCATGCCGAGGTACCGTGGGCTGGACGACACAAGACAAGGTTGGTACTGGAGTCGAAAGGCCGGGCGATGCGAAAATCGGGGCGTGTTGCGGCGAAGATGCGAGCGGCGCGACGAATGGCCTCGCGGTGTTGGCGGTGCAGACGGATAGGATTGGCAGACGCGATTGGGGGGCGCGGCGAACATCGGATATGGCGAAAATCACCTTTTGTTGGTAATCGAACGATGTTGCCATGTCGGCTTCCAGGTCAGTGTCGAACAGTGTGGCCTGGATGTCGTTATCGAAGGCCACGAGCTCCGAATACTTCTGCTAGAGTACGGCGAGGTAGTTCTCGAGCGTCCCAGTCGGGGTGGCGGGATCCTCGAGCAGGGTGCTGAGGGTCGAAATTGTTTTGGTGATCGCGGTGCGGACGAAGACGCGCTTTGTCCGAAGCTGGTCCATTGCCGAAGTCGAGGGACCAGACGACCGGGCGGGTTTCGGCACCAGAAAGAATGTAACGAAAAATACGAAGGACGAAAACCGGACCCGACCGTCTGGCCTGTTCGAAACGAATATGGCGGAACTAATAGCGCGAGCCCGCCCGTGGCCCCTGCTCGCCTTTTTTTTTTAGAGTTTCAATGTCTTTTTTATGTCCTCCATCTCCCTGAAAGCGACACTTCCCGAAGGACGACGGGCATCCCAATTCCCGCCCCCCCCCCTCTTCCTTCTCCCTTTCCGGTATTTGGACGACCCTCGTCACAATAGCGTAGCCCCGATACGGGGTCTAGCACGGCGTCGGCGCAGAGAGGTCCGTGTAGCGAAAAATACGAAGGAGGTTGCTGGTTTTGGGTCAGGCGGATGTTGGAAAAAAGCAGAGGGCAGACCCATGGATTAGAGCCATTGTACAGCACCTCGAAGACCCGAGTGCGCCCGTTGTCAGGAATACCAAAAGAACGGCACGGAGTTTTCGGTTAATCGACGGTGTACTGTATCGGAGGGCGAAAGGCTTTGAGAAAGATCGCGCGGCTCTCGTTGTCCCCAAGTGCTTGAGGTCTGAGATATTAAGGCACTGCCATGACGACTGTACGGTAGGCCACTTGGGTGTCAAGCGTACATGGGAGAAGTTGAGTTACCGGTATTTCTGGCCGAAGATGTTCTCATACGTCAGCAAGTACGTTCTCTCCTGCCCTGACTGCCAGACGAGAAAGCAACCGCCGGGGAAACCGGCCGGTTTCCTCCAACGAATCCCGCCTGTAGGTCGACCGTTTCAGCAGACGCTACCGGTAGATATCGGGTCGGGCGCACAACGTGGATTCGACTACACCCTGGATGCGATGAAAGTGGCTCGCCGGCTGCGGCAGGCTCGAAAATTAGTGAATGAACGGGAAAGGCACCAGCAAGAAAAGAACAAGCGCAGCTACGATGCCGACGACGCAGACGATGAGTCCGGTGCCGATCACGAGGTGCGAGATCCAATTGGTGATGTGCGCGAGTGCAGTGATGACCGCGAATTCCATCAAAGTGAAGTGCGCGAGCGCAGTGCCGGGAGTGATGTCCACGAATTACACCCCAGTGTTGTGCGCGAGTGCGACGTCAATGGTGATGTGCGTGAGTGTGGTTCGCGAGTGGACCGAGAACTTCGTTTGCATCATGGTGTGCGTGAGCCAGGGACCAGTGATGCAGTGCAGCAGCGAGAAAGCTCAGACTCTGAAACTGAACTTTGCAGCGACTAGAAGACGTTTTCAAGCGGCAACAACGGACAACGAAATGTCGCCGCTTACGATACTGATAATGACTTGTATTACAGTGCCAGCGAGTGAACTTTAGTGATTCTTGAGTCTCGCGATTTTCCATTTGTTGTTTTAAGCTTTCCACCTTTTAGACAGATGTATAACACTAGTGATTTTTCAGTCTCGCGATTTTCCATTTGGTGTTTTAAGTTTTTCACCTTTTGGATAGATGTATAACTTTTCTGAAACGAGTACCTCACATAATTGTTGTATGTAAAATTGTTTTTTTCGTACTTCTTTTCCTGGGTTGCAAGTAAAACGAGTGGGTCACTCTTTTTCGTAGGGGGGAGGTGTCGCGAAGACCGCGTCGCGTAGAATGTTTTCTTGTTCTTTTTTCTTTTTCGACTGCTTTCCTAGAACGGTGCTCGAGCAAACGAGCCGGCGCACCGCAGGGGGTCTTCCAGGGACGGGGCACCGAAAATGACGACCATGCGTGCGCGTCGCGGCCATTTTCCGGAAAGGGTTGTTTGTATTAGTTTTGTGGCGAGGCCGGATGCACGCGATCATAAAAGCTCGTAGAGCATCGTTACTTTCGACCTGCCTGACTGGTCCCTGTAAGCCGTTTTCCTATTGGTGGGAGGCAGTGATGTTCCGAGACGTTCGTGTTGCCGTGGGTGCTGAAAAGTGCTATTTAAGCGGCGACACTGGCCTTTTTTTGGAGAGCGGACTAGGGGACCATGACGCTCGAAACCACCGGAGACCAGTTTGGCAGACCGACGGGGTATGATACCATTTTCTCTGTTGTATAATTGTTGCCCTGTGTGTTTTCTAACTTCAAGTTGTCTTAGCTAAATAAACCCCCCAATGAGTGCTCTCCCAATGCATTGCGTCGACTCCTCATCGCTTGCCTGCGCGGAGTGGCTCCCACGCCTCTTCGTCTTCCTGACCTTCCGATGCGTCTAACATGAACGACCCCGACATTTCGCTCAATACAATGCCCCTTTGTATAATACACGGGATAGAAGATCTACTTCTATAAATTATGCCGAATTATTCAATGCATCTGCATTTCCATTAAGTAATCTACAAGAGCAAATGTGCACCACAATCACGAGCGACCAGTATGTCCTTGGATAACCAATACTATAATGGAAACACTAAAACAGACTCTTTTTACCTTAAATGGAAACTCAATAAATCATATTCATGTTATAGGGATAGCTTTAAATATTTTAGGATTAGCGCAGTTAGTATGATTAGAAAACCGAAAAAGCAATACCATACTAACCTTAAGAACGAGAGCGGTAACACAAAAAGGATATGGGTAATCATAAAAAGTTTTAGACAAAGGTAAAAATTGACAGCATTCAACCTGAGAAACAATCGACGCAAGTAGCTAATGATTTTAATTATTTTGCTAACAGAGGAGTGAATTTAGCTAATCAGTTTTTATCCAGTAAGCCCGCACCTGTTCTGCCAAGGATAGCTGACAACGACTTTCACTTAGAAGAAATAACTCATGATGAACCTATATCACGGATAGCTAAAATGCCAATAAACAAAACCGCTGATCATGATGGTATACTCACTAGGGTTTTAAAAGATAATATTGGCATTATCTGCAGTCCCATATGCCATGTATTCAATGTAGCGTTTGCTTCTAGCTCGTATCCTGTTATATTAAAAAGAGCCTAAGTCGTTCCCGTATAGAAGCCCGGAGATTCGAGCCAGCCAAATTTTAAAACGGGCTCTCGCTGATCCAGCCCCGAAACGCATCGTATGGGCTACTGGACATCAGGGCTTACGAGGTAATGAGGCCGCTGACACGGCCGCCCGAGCGCTTATTCACCGGGCCCCTCACCCTGGCTCTTATGACTCGGAGGCCAATACACCGCTGCTGCGGTTCAATGAAATTCTAACATATTATCGCGACACTCACCGCCTTTTCCCAGCTCCTGCAAAGGGGCTGAGTAAGGCGGAAGAGCGAACTCTAAGGCGCCTGCACACGGGTACTCTACTCTGTCCTGCAATCTTAAAGAATTTTGATGCGAACTCAGATGGGCGGTGCCCACACTGTGGGGAGACCTGCGATATCTTCCACATGGTGTGGGCATGTACGAAAAATCCCCACCTACCCCCTTCCCCTACCCCTTCCCGAGAGGCACGGGAGACTGCCCTCCTCAACAGCTCATCGCTAGAGTCACAACGGGCTCTGGTGCGACGAGCGCGAGACGGGGCCTAGTCATGCGGTGTCCCGGACTAAGGACGCCGACCATGTAGCGGGGTCATGCTTTGGCCCCGTACCTCTCTCTATAATAAAAGTTTTTCATCATCATCATCATCATCATCATCGAACCAACCAGAGAATTATGGGGAAATTTCGGTTCTGAGTGTGATAAACAGTGTTTTTGAAGAACTTATTTCCAACCGATTGAAGCGATTTCTAAACGAAAGCAATGTAATTTGTCCGCAGCAACAAGGCTTTGTACCTTCCAGATCGACATAAACTGCACTCTTGACACTTGTACAATTAATAAATTCCGCATCTCATGAAAATAAACTAATTAGAGGAATATATTTTGGATGAAAAAAAGGCATTTGATATAGTTTCCCACTCTATCCTATTGCAAAAACTACAAATTTATGGAGTTACAAATAGCTCCCTTGAATTTTTTTTCAGCTATTTATCCTCACGGAAACAAATGGTAGCAATGGGTGGCTGTTACTCTACATACAGCGCAATCAGCAGTGGAGTCCCATAATGTTCTGTGCTCGGTTCCATATTCTTGTTGTATATTAATGATCGCCCTAGTTCTCTACACAACTCAAACGTCCTAATGTATGCAGGTGACACAGTTTTTTTTTATTATATACAGGAGACACTCCCTGCACTGCAAACAGTTTTTATGACCGAGTTATCAGGAATTTCCTCGTGGTTTTTAGAAAACAAATTAACTTTAAATAGCAATAAAACAAAGTATGTAGCTGTTGAAGAGAGCAGAAACAATGTTGACACCAGTCAAATAAATATTAGGTGAAGTAATAGCCCCCATCCAAGAAGTTGATTGGTTGAATTATCTGGGCGTCATATTTCAGCAGCATGTATATTGGGAAGCCCATATTCATTGTGCATGCATGGTTGCATACGGTTGTTATTCCCTAATTAAAGCAAAACGCCTTTTCCTCGCGAAGTACTCAAATTCCTTTACTATGTGTTTTGCCATAGCCATATTAGTTATTTGGAATCATGCGGTTCGACTTAAATTACGTACTTACAACCTTTACATAAACTACAGAAAAAGGCTGTGAAAATAATTAGCACTTCAACCTACACCAGTGGCATATTTAATATTTTTCAAACACATGTGTTATCGATTAAGGCACTATGTAATCATAAGATCTCGATTTCTGTTAATATCTTGTGCGCTAACTGCCCTATTACTCGAAACGTCTTTTCATTTCCAATTCGCAGTACTAGACACTCTTTCAAAGGTAACCTCAATTTAACATTGTGTTATAATGTATATGCCGAAAGGGTAATTGAATTCAGTGGCACAAAAATCTGGAATATTTGACCCCTAGAGGTTAAAACCGCACGTAATTTCAAGCTGTTTAGCAAATTCTTTTTTCTTGACAATCAGGATCTCTAACTTACTCGCATCAATTAATCAAGAATATTTCTTAATGTTTCTTGTCTGTTATAAATCAAGACATGTTCCGGTATTCTGCTGTTAAATTCTGCACCTGACCAGCTTATTATATTTTGACACCGCATCGAAAAATAGCCTTTTCTGGCTATCGGTCCAGGTATCTGTGCAATCATGTTCATTTGAGGAAAAATAAAGGACACACACTTGCATGCAAGTACATGTCATCACAATGGTGCATGTCCGTCACGTACAGCTGTGTACGTAGAAAGTGGAAGTCTGAAAAGGCTGCATTGCTTTTCTCTCCGCCACTTTATCTCACCACATTGGTTAAATCCTGTGATGTGTCCCTTCAAGCAAGGAGAGGCAACACGCACACTTGTTTTGATGAAAGGTTTCCCTTTATTATTACCAAATGTGACGAGAAATTAAATTCAAATATCAGGCACCTTAAAACCTAAGGCTGCTTATGTGTCATTGTCATGAAGTATGAAACAAAACATTTTTGAGTTCCACGTTCACCACTGTGTGGGTACAAGCAGGATTCACATGTGGCTCACACCCACACCGTTTAAACTGGCAAAATGTCCCGCGACGATAAAAGAACGATAAAGACGGACGCAGTCTGAAAGTTCATCGAACACTGATACTGCCAATGGTCGAACTTTCACAACCATGATCACCCGAACGTGCGCAATGTGAAAACAGTTACTTCCAGCAGTATAGACATCTGTTTTGTTAAACATTTATGCATATTGTGCGACAGGATGGCAAAAATGTGCGCGCTCGTAAAAATGTGAGATTCAATTGATAAAGTCGTGCGTCGCCCTTCTGCTCTCGGTATTTCTACACTGGTTACCTAACTACAGAAATAACTAATTATGACTTATAATGAGTAGTGCAGGTGCGCTTGTGTCCACGAACAACAAAATTATGCCAGCGGTAGCAAAAAGCAATAACTCTAAAGACAATTTGCGATTAAATCGTCCCAAAACTCCTTTAATACCTCTGCTCTGTTCCGCAATTTCAAAGAGCCAGGCATAAAGGAAGCAGGCGTCTCACACGCTTGGTGTTAGTTCTGTCATGTGAAAGAATGGCATGCGGTGTTGTTTCCGGTGCACGCCTTCAATCTCACGCATTCGTGTAAACGTTGATAAGGCGACCTATTTCACGCGCACGCTATTCAGCCCCCCCCCCCCCACACACACACACCCGCTGCACAAGTGACATGTAAAACGTCAGAGTTATGTTAGTCTAGTGCTGCTTCGAGCATATGCCAGAACAACACCACACAGTGCACACTGAAGCGATGGTTCGTAAGGGTGTATACAGTCATTACTTGCAATCAAGAAACCCTAGTGATGTAAAGACCGGTTAGCAAGTGAATTGGTGCGCACCAATGTGCCGGTTAAGGTGCGCATCAAGACTTCGCTTTATTTTAAATGATTTGTAGCACTTTTGGCAACAATGGGGCTTCTCAACGTTGTGCGCGCGTTGGTGTACTTTGAAATTCGACAAATCGCTGAATGATTTACCGCATGTTTCACAAATGAATGGCCTAATGCCTGCGTGTATGCGCTGATGCCTGTTAAGGTTGTCCAAACGGGCGAATGATCTACCGCACCTATGGCAAAAGAACGGCTTAACACTCGCATATGTAAGCCGATGTCTTTCAAGATGATCAAGACGGCCGAATGATTTGCCACATCTTTCACAATGGTAGAGCTTCTCTCCTGTATGATTGCTGTAGTGTACATTGAGGCGATCTATGCGCTTAAATGACCTAGAACACTTTACGCATTTGTGGCGGCCTCCACCGGAAGCACCCTGTCCGTAGACAACGTCGCTGTAGACACAAGTGATGTCTTCGTGCGCCCTTTCTGCACTGCTAGTGGAATTCCTGCGAGTACCGGACAATGCAATAAGATTTTGACAGAAGCTTAAGAAAAGTTGTTCTGTATGAAGGATGTTAGATTAACTTTAGTTTCAACTTATTTTCTTAAAGGGGTCCTGAACCACCCTCCGGGCTTGGTGAAAAAACATATTCTACGGCTTGCCTACGCTGTAACGAACATCTCAGCCAAATGCTGTAGTCATCCGCGAAGCGTAGCGTTCACAAGCGGAGCGCAAAGCTTCCACTTCTTCAGGAGCCCTCAACTCAAAAAGCGGCTTCTCCTCACGCTCCTTGAATCTGCTCTATTTCGTCATAGAGCATTTACAAGGAGCGTCGCTGCTATTGGCCAATGGCAGACACGCCCGCCTCGGCTGTGTGCGGGCCCTTCGTAGCGCGCCTTTTTTAAAACCGTAAGCGCGTGCGTGCCGTGCGTGCCGTGCGCTCGCTTTTCCTTACGTTGTGAGCACCTATATAGGCAGAATAGTTGCTGGAAATATGTAAAAATATATTTGTTAATGCGCAAGCCTCATAGATACCGTTGGAAGGCGTCCGTAAACTACCTCGGCGTGGTCGTGAACGGTGCGGTGCAAAAGTCACCATTAATATAGTTTTCCAAGAAGCCAACAAATGCATACCTGCAGCCTGTAATACATCACAAATTAATCCCAAACTTTAATTCATCAGTGATTGTAGATGGGTTTATTCCCTATGGTACTCCAATGCGCCACCGTCTAGTACTCGTACTTAATAACATGGCTGGAGTCGAACCCAAAATATTTCTTCTACAAGGTAGATTAAAGGACTAGGTCTGATTAGGGTGTACTTGAGTGGATTAGAGCTCATTAAGGCGCATTAGGGTGGATTAAGACAGACTAGGGTGCATTAAGGTGGACTATGGCATATTATAGAGCGGATTACGCTAGACTTAGATTAGGGTGAATTAAGGATTAGAGCAGATTAGGGTTGACTAAGGTAAATTAGTTTCGAATGAAATCATTACGTCTGTAATGGTTGCCTTAATTTGGCGTAATTTAATAATCTGAGCTTATTGAGACTTGACTTAGTCTTAACTTAATTAGCCAGGACCTAATTAGTGTTACACTATTTAGACTCGGTCTAATTAACTTATACCTGATGATACATTGTCTAATACGCTGGTCTTCATTACTCATGATATAATTATGCTTGGGTTAATTAGCCATATCTTAATTATACATGACCTAATTAGTACAGGCCTAGTTACGCTGTTCTTTGACGTATTATCTTAATTAGATATCGCTTCATGAATACTACCTGAAATAGGCTTGAGTTAATCAGTGTTAGCCTAATTAGTCCTGAAATGTTTAGTCTCAACTTAATGAGGCTTGACCTTGAAGTCCTAGCATAATTTACCTTTGATTAATAAGTGCAAGCTTACGTTCCACTTAAATAGTAATAGCCTAGCTATGCGTGATTTAATTAGTACTAATTAATTACACGAGGTCTAATTAGAAGCTTGCTTACACTAGATTTGATCAACTCAGCTAAATTAGGCTTCGCATAATTAGACACGGTTTATTAGTATCATGGTTTAATTAACTAAAAATCATTAGTATCCGCTTAATTAGGTGTGACTTACTTGTCATAACTCAATTCAGGTTGAATTAGTTCAGTTTGGCTTGGTTTGGCTTAGTTGGATTAGTCCTGTATGAACTAGGCTTCAACTAATTATTCCTAATTAGGCTCCTTTGATTTAGACTTAGCCTTACCTAACTAGTCCTAGGAATCTTAATTAGGCTCCATCGAATTAGACTTAGCCTTACTTTACTAGTCGTAGGAAGCTTTGTATTTACTACAGCGTGGCATTCTTATGCTAGCATTACATAGCTTAGCGGAGTTTTCGGCAGATTTCCCAGTTTCACCAATAGCTTAAACAGCTTTACTGTTAAAATTGAACTAGTGTATTCACACATTAAATCAATCCATCCATCTTACCGCATGCCGACGCACCTTATTCCACATTAACCTGTCGGCAAGGGTCCGAGTTGTGAAAGTCTTCCTTTCGAGTCATAGTAGTCACGTTCGAGCCCGGCAGCATGATTATCCCGTCTACAATCACTAATCAACAATTAACTAACTTGAGGTTATGCAGGACAAGGTGGAGCAGCGTTGGAGTTGCGCTGTTTGTCCTGACGCCGCGTTATGCGCAATAGCGACGACAAGCAGCGCACTGACAAAGTAAACGCACACACCTGCGGGCCTAAACGTGTGTGACGAACGAAAAGAAAGCTTCGGAGGACCGAAAAAAAAATGCGGTGATCGCGGGGGCACGCGACCGAGCCCAGGCGCGAAGCGAGCAGGCGGCCACAAGCGCGCGGCGAAGAAACAGTCCCCGGTAGTCGCGCGCTTTTCGTCAGCCACTCTGACCAGCGCCTCCTCTGATACGTCGCTGAAGTGTGGTGACGTAAAGCGGTGGGCGGGGCTCCTCCTTCGACACCGCCCTAAGGAGCTCTGTACCCTCTATTCCGCAGAGTTGAAACAGGACTGGAAAGGGAACTTTTGCGGTCGCAATATCTTCGCTCCTAACAAACCGTTTTGAAAAATTCTTTCGGCTGTGAATTTCTGAGAGGCATTCAATACACACCCAGCCGTTTTCAAAACCAAGCCCGAGCGGTGGTTCAGGACCCCTTTAAGCATCCCCTCGAGGCACCCTAGGTCCTCTATACTTTACAACACCCAACTTTCATATTGTCTCATGTGTTTTTCAGATGAAACATGACTGCAAGACAACCTTCATTTTCCAAAAAGCCTGGAGACATTCATTCTGGGGCTTAGTATTGTGGAAAGTCCATAACTACGCTGAACTTAGCATTATCTCACTTTTTTTCAATACGCTGTAGAGATAACGTTGTAGCGAAACGTCGGGGCCGTGAATGTTAGACGCATCGGAAGGTCAGGAAGACGAAGAGGCGTGGGAGCCACTCCGCGCAGGCAAGGGATGAGGAGTCGACACGGTGAATTGGGAAAGCACTCATTGGGGGGTTTATTTAGCTAAGACATCTTGAAGTTGTAAAACACACAGGGCAAAAATTATAAAACACAGAAAATGGTATCATACCCCGTCGGCCTGCCAGACTGCTCCCTGGTGATGCCGAGCGTCATGGTCCCCGAGTTCGCTCTCTCAAAAAAAGGCCAGTGTCGCCGCTTAAATAGCACTTTTTCAGCATCCACGGCGACGCGGACGGCTCGAACCACCACCGCCTCCCACCAATAGGAAACCGGCTTACACGGACAAGTCAGGCAAGTCGACGGTAACGATCGATGCTCTACAAGCTTTTATGATCACGTGCATCCGGCTTTGCTACAAAACTAGTACAAACAACACATTCCAGAAACTGGCCGCGACGCACACGCGTGGTCGTCATTTTCAGTGCCCCGTCCCTGGAAGACTCCCTGCGGCGAGCGGGCTCGTTTACTCGAGCACCCGCCTACAAAAGCAGTCGGAAAAGAAAAAAGAACAAGAAAACATTCTACGCGACGCGTTCTTCGCGACACCTCCCCCCTACGAAAAAGAGTGACCCACTCGTTTTATTTGCAACCCAGGAAAAAAGAAGTACGAAAAAAAAACAATTTTACGTACTATTATGTGAGGTACTGGTTTCAGAAAAGTTATACATCTAAAAGGTGGAAAACTTAGAACACCAAATGGAAAATCGCGGGACTGAAAAATCACCAGGGTTATACATCTGTCTAAAAGGTGGAAAGCTTAAAACAACAAATGGAAATCCGCGAGACACAAAAATCACTAAAGTTCACTCGCTGGCACTGTAATACAAGTCAGTATCAGTGTCGTAAGCGGCGACATTTCGTTGTCCGTTGTTGCCGTTTGACAACGTCTTCCAGTCGCTGTAAAGTTCAGTTTCAGAGTCAGAGCTCTCGCGCTGCTGCACTACATCACTGGTCCCTGACTCACGCACACCATGATGCAAACGAAGTTCTCGGTCCTCTCGCGAACCACACTCGCGCACATCACCATTGACGTCGCACTCGCGCACAACACTGGGGTGTAATTCGTGGACATCACTCCCGGCACTGCGCTCGCGCACTTCACTTTGACGGAACTCGCGGTCATCACTGCACTCGCGCACATCACCACTCGGATCTCGCACCTCGTGATCGGCACCGGATTCATCGTCTGCGTCGTCGGCATCGGAACATGATCGAACGTGGCAGGGCTTTAATCGCGCAACATTCACAACGTCACGTTTTTTTCCAGTTTGGTCTACCACCTCCCAGTCATTTTCGGCTACCCGGCGCACTAGACGGAATGGTCCGTGGTATCTGTGAAGAAGCTTCGTGGTCTTTCCTTTTGCTCGCGAGGGAGTCCATACGTACACCAAGTCCCCCTGACGATAAACAGCACTGCGTCGTTTAGCATCGTAGCAGCGCTTGTTCTTTTCTTGCTGGTGCCTTTCCCGTTCATTCACTAATTTTCGAGCCTGCCGCAGCCGGTGAGCCACTTTCATCGCATCCAGGGTGTAGTCGAATCCACGTTGTGCGCCCGACCCGACATCTACCGGTAGCGTCGGCTCATGCCCGTGAAGAAGAAAGAAGGGAGTGAATCCGGTCGTCTCGTGGGTGGAAGAATTGTACGCAAAAAGAACGTACGGCAGAAATTCATCCCAGTCGCGGTGGTGCGAGGAAACGTACATGCTGAGCATGTCAGCCAACGTGCGGTTAAAACGCTCGCACAGCCCGTTGGCCTGTGGGTGGTATGCTGTTGTGGTGGCATGTTCGCTACCCACGAGCCGGAATATTTCCTCGGTCAAGTTGGCAACAAAATGCTGTCCTCGATCGCTTATCACTCTCTCCGGGGCACCATGACGCAGGACGATTTGCTCGACAAAAGCCCTCGCCGCCTCTGCGGCAGTGGCTGCCGGACACGCGACAGCTTCGACCCATTTTGTATGGTAGTCGGTAATCACGACGATGTAGCGGTTCCCTGCTTTGGATTTGGTGAAAGGTCCAAGAAAGTCCATGCCCACTTGTTGAAACGGTCGACCCACAGGTGGGATTGGTTGTAGGTAACCGGCCGGCTTCCCTGGCGGTTGCTTTCGCGTCTGGCAGTCAGGGCAGGAGAGAACGTACTTGCTGACGTATGAGAACATCTTCGGCCAGAAATATCGGCAACGCACCCTCTCCCAGGTACGCTTGACACCCAAGTGGCCTGCCGTACAGTCGTCATGGCAGTGCCTTAATATCTCAGACCTCAAGCACTTGGGAACAACGAGGGCCGCGCGATCCTCCTCAAAGCCTTTCGCCCTCCGATACAGTACACCGTCGATCAACCGAAAACTCCGTGCCGTTCTTTTGGTCTTCCTGACAACGGGAGCACTCGGGTGCTCGAGGTGCTGTACAATGTCTCTAATCCATGGTTCTGCCCTCTGCTTTTTTCCAACATCCACCTGATCCAAAACCAGCAACGGTAAGGGGTTTTCTTCGCTTACTGGTGCGGGATCGTGAGGAAGGCGGGAAAGCGTGTCGGCATTTCCATTCTTGAGGCCAGGGCGGTGTCGCAACGTTATGTCGAACTCCTGAAGTAACAGCGACCATCGCATAAGGCGACCGTTCGGATTTCTCACTCTCATAAGCCAAGCTAGGCTAGCTTGGTCAGTCACGACCGTGAAATTAGCGCCAAAGAGGTATGGCCGAAACTGTCCGCAGGCGTACACGACTGCGAGGCATTCCTTTTCAGTTGTGCTGTAATTCATCTCAGCCTTGTTGAGGTGGCGGCTCGCATAGGCAATGACTCTTTCTTGACCTTCAGTTTTCTGGACCAACACGGCGCCAATGCCGTAATCGCAGGCATCGGTGTGCACCTCTATCGGCTTTCCCGGCTCAAACTGACCTAGAACTGGGGCTGTGATCAGCTTTTCTTTGAGGGACTGCATCGCCGCTTCGCAGGCTGCATCCCACACGAAAGGAACATCCTTTTTAGTTAAGTTGGTTAGAGGCCGAGAAATGTGAGAGAAGTCTTTGATGAATCGCCGATAGTAGTTACAGATTCCGAGAAAACTCTGTACACCTTTTTTGTTTCGCGGCTGGGAGAATCTCTCGATCGCTGCTACTTTGTCTGGATCTGGCCGGATGCTTTCACCTGTGAGAATGTGTCCTAAATATTTTATTTCCTGGCGGGCGAAGCTGCATTTCTCGGGCTTCAGTCGCAAATTTGCCGCGTCCAAAGCCGAAAACACACTTTCCAAATCTTGCAAATGGGTTGCCATGGTCTTGGAGAAAATTACGATGTCGTCCAAGTACGCCAAACAAACCCTCCAGAGGAGACCGCTGAGGACTTTGTTAATCATTCTCTGGAATGTGGCAGGGGCGTTGCACAGGCCAAAAGGGACAACGTTGAATTCGTACAGGCCGGGTCCACAGGCAAACGCGGTCTTTGGCTTATCTTCCTCTTTGATGCTCACTTGCCAGTAGCCTGATGTTAGATCGAGTGTGGTGAAATATTTTGACCCCTGAAGCACGTCGAGAATGTCATCAATTCGCGGCAGTGGGTGCACGTCTTTCTTAGTCACTTCATTGACTCTTCGGAAATCGACGCAGAAACGCCAAGTCCCATTTGGCTTTTTAACGAGGACGACAGGTGATGACCAAGGACTGTGAGATTCTCTAATTATCCCATCGCGCAGCATCTCTTCGATCTGTTGCTCAATCTTTTGCCTTTCAAACGGGGAATGGCGATATGGGTGCTGATGAACTGGTCGAGAATCACCTGTGTCGATCACGTGTTCAGCGACGTGAGTTTGCCGGATGGGGTTATCATTGCTTGTAAATAGATGACGGTATTTCTCAATGAGCGACAGCAGCTCATCCCGTTCAGATTGCTGCAGGTTATCCCCAGTCTGTATGTCAAGCTCATGAGGCACTCGATCGTTTTCGGGAGCCGCTATTGCCAGCTGTGCGTCGTGAATAGATTAAGCCCATCCAAGCTTTGTTCCGCTGAGCAAATTTACTGGCGACATGGTGGGATTAGCAATACGAAGCAGGCCTCTCCCATGCTCGATCCTCGTCACTGTGCGTGCAACTTGGAGTCCACTTCTCAGCGTGCTGTTCGGCTCGACGAGGTGTATTCCGTCCCTTGCAACATTTACTTCAATGGCGACCTCTGTGCGAGGTTCAATGCGAATGTGCTCGTGGCACCGCACTGTAAGCACATCATTGTGTTCGGGGGCACTTGAGTCTACCCGTAGTCGAAAAACCTCGCCATTGAGTTGGAGCTCTTTCTTGTGAAAATCAATAAGAAGTCGCACTGTTCGACAAAAAGGGAGACCACCGAGCAGCTCGTACGGGCAATTCTTGACCACTAAAAACTTTTCTTGAACTTCGGTGGTGCCAAATTCAATATTTATTTCAACTTCAGCATGAGGGGTGAGCAAGCCTCCGCCAATTCCTCTGATGAAAATGTCTTTTCTCGATTTGGATGCAGCGCAAATTTTGTTGGCAAATTCTTCTGAGATGACATTTACGGATGAACCGGTATCAATTACGAGTTTTGTCTCGCTACCATTGGCTCGTGTGGGGACTACGAGAAGCTGACTTTCGGACAATGTGCCGATGGGGCGGCCGGGCTGGCCCCTTAGGCCCGGCCGTTCTCGTTTCCCGAAGGGTTATGCTGCCCGTTCTGATTGCCAAGGGGCTCCGCATGATCATTTCTGCCATCCCGGAACCGTTGCCGGCACTGCCGTGCTACGTGGCCGATGCGGCGGCAAATCTGGCATCGGGGACGCCCGTCGTTGGCACGGGACGTTCTCGGTGGCCAAGGCACTGGGGGGCGACGCATCTCGTCTTCTATGCTTTTTAGCCGGTCAGACAGTAAGACGATGGAGTCTGCAATCGTCTTCAAGTCTCCCTCGCGGTCGGCAGTCTCCCGCGGGCAACGCAGTTCAGCTGCGGCGCACGTGGCGACACATGTAGGAGTAGGCTGCACTGCCGCGGCGGCGGATGCCATCCCTACCGGAGGCGCGGTGTTTTGCATCCACGACTGCAATCCAGTAGGATAGTGGTAGTCAATCGGCCGCGACCCCGACATACGGCTCATCAAGACTGCGTAATTTATGCGCTGTAAAATTCGGAGGAATTCGGCGCAAGTTACCGGGTTTGCGATTATCACTTTTTCTTGCACATCCGGACGCAGACCGCGCATAAGGTGCCGCAACCGGTCATCTTCTGACATAGACGGGTTGGCTCTTGCACAAAGCTGTACGACGTCATAGTAATACTGCTCCGGGCTTTCGGACGGCAGTTGGGTTCTGTTTTGTAGTCGTAAATTGGCGATCTCGACTGAGTGACGGCTAGTAAATGACGTTTTCAATGACGTCGCCCATTGTTCCCATGAATTAGGTGCACCCGTGAGAATTTGAGTGGTGTGCCATTTTTTTGCATCACCGTCTAGAGCCAGATATAAAAATTTAACTTTCGTGGCTTGGTCCCAGTTGTTCAGCGACGCGACATGTTCGTAGCAAAGTAGCCACTCGGAAACAGATTCCTCTGGCGCGCCTCTGAAGACTGGCGGTCCGACGAAAGGTTTTGCTTGGGGGGTAGCCATAGCAGAGAGAAAGGAAGGGGGTTCCGTCATAGTGGAGCAGTCCGAAGTAGTTTCCTGATGCTTATTGACTCGGGGCATAATTTCAGAGCGGGAATATCGCTACCGAGCAACCTCCACCACTTTGTAGCGAAACGTCGGGGCCGTGAATGTTAGACGCATCGGAAGGTCAGGAAGACGAAGAGGCGTGGGAGCCACTCCGCGCAGGCAAGGGATGAGGAGTCGACACGGTGAATTGGGAAAGCACTCATTGGGGGGTTTATTTAGCTAAGACATCTTGAAGTTGTAAAACACACAGGGCAAAAATTATAAAACACAGAAAATGGTATCATACCCCGTCGGCCTGCCGGACTGCTCCCTGGTGATGCCGAGCGTCATGGTCCCCGAGTTCGCTCTCTCAAAAAAAGGCCAGTGTCGCCGCTTAAATAGCACTTTTTCAGCATCCACGGCGACGCGGACGGCTCGAACCACCACCGCCTCCCACCAATAGGAAACCGGCTTACACGGACAAGTCAGGCAAGTCGACGGTAACGATCGATGCTCTACAAGCTTTTATGATCACGTGCATCCGGCTTTGCTACAAAACTAGTACAAACAACACATTCCAGAAACTGGCCGCGACGCACACGCGTGGTCGTCATTTTCAGTGCCCCGTCCCTGGAAGACTCCCTGCGGCGAGCGGGCTCGTTTACTCGAGCACCCGCCTACAAAAGCAGTCGGAAAAGAAAAAAGAACAAGAAAACATTCTACGCGACGCGTTCTTCGCGACAACGTGGTCGCAATTAGCATAGGGCCAGGGTAACTGGAGACCCATGGGGATGGCCTTTGCCCTGATGTAGCCGTAGACAGCCTGACGATTTTTTACCTTACCTGCGCGCGTGCCTAACTGTAGTCTTGGTTATTTTGCATGAAAAAGTAGATTACCGTGCCTTCTGCGCTAATGTGAAATACAATGTGTTTCGTTCAATGCTTTTCAGCTCGCTTGCGCTCGAGCGTTCAGCAGTGTTTTGTATGTTTACGTTAGAAGGCAGATGATGGCAGCATTGCCTGTCCTGCTCCTCCGAATGTGCAAGCAATAATTATGTCATGTCATTTCGTCTACGCTCATATCACATTTGGTCGATTTATCTAGACAGGCTCTTTTTCTATGGGGTTCTGTGGCACACTCGTGTGGTATATTGCCTAGCGATGTTTAATACATACTCCACTGAACAATTATCGGTGGGGTGTGTAGAATCAAGGTATCTTTGAACAGAGGAGGCTGTTTAAGCTTTTTGTTGTGCCGTACAGCGCGGACAAGGAGCTATCACCATCACGAAAAAGCACGCGTGCACTTCTATGAAGAACAATGTGCGCAATTGCCCGTGCTCTTCTTTCGTCTCTTGCTCTCATGTCCTCAGCCCATTACTACACAATAGCGAAACCGTTTTATCAGACTTCACTTTCTCTCATGCCTGCAGCTCACTGCTACTTTAGAGGGGGGCATGCTGCACAGAAAAAGGGATCTGCCAAGCAGCTTCTAACACACCATAGCAGTGAGTAGTATAGTATAGCAAGGAGGTGGGAAAGCGAATTGAGAGGTGATGTGACGTTGAGGAGAAAGGAAAGGGGGAGGGGGCCGTGTAAAGCATTGAATAGCCTTGTATAACAGTTTATGCGCCATAGAAACCTGGTATGTGCGAATCAGCCTTTAGCATAGGACGGCCATGCATGGTATAGTATAGCAAGGTGGCGGGAAATAAGTGAACATCAGGACGATGGAATGGAGGAGGGCAGCGGGCAAGACATAGCATAACCGTGTATACTACATTATAGCAAGGGGATACGAAAAGAACTGAAGATGCAGAGTGATGTGAAGCTGAGGAGGAGAGAATGGAGTCAGAAAAGGACACCAGCAACGCCATTTCCTCGGTATTCGTACCACTAGTGCGTAGCTCTCCAATTTTTATAAAATAATTTTGATGCGCATTGTAGTGCTAGAATGTGAAGTCTACAATATGCCTACCATATTTTCTGTTAGAAACGGCACCTGATATTATTGCACTTAATGTAAACAGAGTTCTATCAGGCAGAGCAGTAACTACGTAGGCATATTTCAGCATGCAGTCCATATCGTGCGAGTGGCATCGATCATTGCAAAAACCGTTTCGAAGTGGTGTTACCTCGCGCTGTTCACAACTGCTGCTACTTCATTTTTCCTTGCAGGGCTTGTGCCGGCAGACTCTACATCGAAGGCACTGGCACTGGCTTCCGGAATTGAAAAAGCGGTTCTCTTTTCGGCTGTAGTCGTACGCTCTGAAATCAAATGCATCCATACACTACCAGACCACCAAGACTTCATTCAAACAATGTCGAATAAAGCAAAAAGCTCGAGCCTAGTCTAAAAGCTAGGGTAATACGGAGGGAACTACGTTGTATGGGATGTAATAGTACAAGGTCCGGTTATAGCCAAAAGAGGGCCTACGGTTCGAGTATTGTCAGTAGAGTGGTGCGGTTCATGACAGCGAGTAATGTGGCTGCAGAAGGGCCTAGACCATGTAGACCAATGTATGGATAAATAGGCATAATTATTACATAGAGATCGGGGTAAACATTGCAGAAGCCTATGAAAAGAGTAGAAAAATGTAAGTAAACACGTTTCATCATAAGAATTTTATTGGCGCTTATTACAATTACCTCACCAAAACTGTCGGATCCGTGGAGGAGGTATTTACATTAAAGATATCGCACAGCTGCAGAGATATCATGTGGTGACAGGATGCACCCGGAAGGTGGCATATCAATGACTTGCAATGAATTAACGCCTTCTAAAAGCGCTAAACTGATTTATTCAGTCTGAAATGAGCACTGGCCTGTGATAATTCTGGGACAATTCGAATACCCTCTGGAAGTTTTAAGAACCCGTTATTTCCTCTTAGGCACTGCTTCCGGCAGCCGGTAGAGGAGCCACTCACCTGAAGCACTTCGCTTTAACGATACTCTTTTTATGTGGTCACAAGCAGCTTGGGCAGACAAGAAACAATGCAAGTGGGAAGAACGGTTCGCGATATTCCAACTACGAAAACAATGACACACATACCACAAACCATGGCTGTGTCATTCACCTGGTCGCGCTCTGTGTTCAACAGGAAGTCGCCGATGCCGTCACAACTCCTGCAGGGAAAATATATTGGTGTCAGTCAATACTATAATAATATGGGTTTAAGGTGCTAAAATCAGCTGTGATTATGAGAGGTACGCCCCCTACTATAGAGGATTCCTGTGTACTTTTGACCACGTGGGTTTCTGTAAAATGCTGCTCAATTTAGTACGTGGGTGTTCTTTGAAATCCGTCCCAATCGAAATGCGGCCGCTGCCGTCGGGACTCGATCCCGCGATCTGTAGCCCCACAAGCCGACACCCTAATCGCTAACCAAAGGCAGCGGGTATCAGCCAATATCCTAGGATAAAAGTATTTATTTATTTATTTATTTATTTATTTATTTATTTATTTATTTATTCGCAGGGCTCAACAGAGGCATTGTGTAAGGGGGCGAAATACAAACGTGAAAGAAACAAAAACTAATTATACAATAAGGAAACGAATTAGCTTGAGATCCCAAACGCATTACAGGTACAGACTGCGTAAGCAGGGGTGAAATACAAATGCGATACGGGTAATGAACAAAGTGTTACACGGGTGGAGATACATAGGCACGATGCAAGAAACTCAGACTTCGGGTTTACGCTAGACATCTGCATATACCAAAAACCATATCAGCAGCCTCTAGAAAGAAACGAAAGGAGAAAAAAGAAAGAAAACAAGGCAAAATAGCACGCGAAAATGTAAGGTTTAAGCGAGATTGGAGCGCTTGAGCACGTACACGTGAAAGGCATTGGGGTTGCGCTGTTGAGCGATGCTGTTCTGAAGGTATTTTCATAGGCGGATGGCACGTGGGAGTGACGAGGAGTTAAAAGTATGCGTACAGTGCCCAAAATGTGACTGTAGCTTGACGTATTATGTAAGCTGCGCGGTAAATATTGGGGACGTAACTGTACTATGGGTGACCGAGTAGCATGGAGATTTATGAAGAAGAGATAAAAGCGCTATATCTCGACGAGTTTTATTGGGGGAGTGAGATATCCCATTTCAACTGGGTTGCACTGAACTTATTCCTATAATTCCGCTTGACAAAACGGCAAGCTGTATTGCTTCCAATTTGTCTATTAAGTTTTTCTGATGAGTTGACCAGATGGATGAAGCATATTTCTACTATTGTTTGACATAAGTTTGATAGGCTTGTTTACGTATGTGAGAGGTGGAGCATTGATGTTGCGGAGAAGAAGCTCTAGTGGTTTTGCACAATTTTCAGAAATGATGGTTATATGATCGACCCATGAGAGTTCAGTAATAAGAGCATGCATAATAAGTATATTGACGCTATCGGAAAATGCAGCTAATTACTACGATGTGATTACCAAGAGGGAAAAGGGGATTTCTTGAACATTGGGGTTCTTCGAAATTCGTATTTCTCCGCACATACCAAGAACTCGGAAGATTGAAAGCGACCGGCGAATGGATTTCTACTGTCGATGATATCAAAGATGAACGTTATTAGTGTAATTTCCTTTTCTGTATTAGTTTAATGTTATATGTTGCATTATTTTACTAGGTATAATGCAACTGCATTAGTACAATTTACTGTCGTGTTCGGGACAACATTTTTTCTCGTCACCGAGCAGCCCTATCGGTCACTTCCGTGTAGCGCCTTGCGTTGTCTGTGCACCACCTAGCAATATGTAATCGTATGAGGCCTTACAATAATTTCCTCTGCTTACTAATATTAATCCAAAACCAAACATACAATTATCAGAGAATACGTAGCGGAGGGCTTCGGAAATTTCGATCACCTGGGCTTGCTAACGTGCACTGAAATTGCCTCTGTATATTGTCTGCCTTGAAATGCCGGCGCCACGGCAGGCATTCGACCTCGGGACCTTCAGGTCAGCAGCCGAGTGCCATAACCGGAAGATCACGTTGGTGAGGAAATTGAATGAGACCTTGCACAAGAGTATACTATACCTAAATTTTTGCAGGTGTTGCATGCGCCTATTACCCAGCACATTCCGGACGTATCTCCTGACGTTCAGTGTATTGAGAGTAAACCGTTCTTCAGAATAACAAAGTTTATCAACGTCTCCTGCGGTGATGTCTGTGGGGACGTAAGTGAACACAGAAGTGTCCTTTTTTCCTCTTTTCGTGCTGTGAGAATTTTCTGGATGTCATTCATTGCGAACTCTTTACACGATCAAGGTTACATTAAACTAAGATAAGCCATATAATTTTCACAGTGCAACCAGCTTTCCTGTGCAAGCACAGAATCGATCCTCTTATTGCCAAGAACTATGTAGCTTATTTTGTACTGCATGACTTTGTTCAGAACTTCGCTAAAGACCGCCGAGTATAAAAACGTACATATTTGTGCTTTTAAACAATAAATAAAGACATGCACACGTTATATTTACACTACCGGTTTCTCTGAGCCGCCGGTACCGATTTTTCCTTTTTTGCTAGTATTTTTACGCATGACTGAAGTAACTACAGCGCGCACGACACAAGGACCAGAGAAGAGGACACATACAGCGCTGCCTGTTTGATAACTTTGATAAGGTGGGTTCGATTTCCTGCTCCAGCTGTCGTAGTGCAAGAAGACCCGTGTGCGAAGGCCTAATGTTTAACGTACTGTGACAGAGACGCTTCATAGCAATATTTTTTAGCATGCACATAAATTCATGTAGACTGGTTTAACAGAGGTGCAGCCCACCCACTAAACAACGTTAATAAAACAAAAAATGCACATGGTCAGGCCACTGAAGGTAAGCCTAGATAACTGATGATCAGATATATCGTCGGAATGGATACGGGGGTCATGAAATTTAGGCAACAATGGAAGCAGCTCACACAAGGCAGGTTAACTATGGAGAGCACTGCGAGATATTTTAGTCCTGCAGTGGGCCTAAATCGTCCTTGTAAACACAATTAGTCGCCAAATTTAAGGGGGAACCATAGAACAGTATGCCTATGCTGCATAGTCGTTTTGACACATAATTACGCCAATTCCTTATCGCGACTGGGCTTAGCAGGCTACATGTGATATGAATAACAGTGCGCATATCAATTTCATGGGCATATGCAACGGAATTTGATATGCATAGCATGCGTGCAGCAATATACTTACTTCTCGGAAGTGGCATCCCAACGTAACCCGCATGTAACCAATGATGCCCGCTTAAACCTCACACGTGGGTTCTTTTACGTTCACCCTATCGAATCGCGTCCGCTATGTCAAGGAACCGAGCCAGCATCTTCGTGATTAGTATCCCGACAGCTCATTTGCGAAGCTGGCCCCAACACAGCCGCTAGTGCATAGGAATGCACCCAGACCAAGCCTCATTTTTGAATAGCGAAGGTTCGCACACCCTGCGTTGAAATATCGGCGCCTGCAAGGTGCGAAGATATATGAACGATATGAATTCCTCGAATTTTCTATCACTGTACTTTGAACTTTCGAAGAGAAGCAAAGGAACAGCCCTAGATAAGAAGAAAACTAGAAGACAAATGAATAAAAGCAGCACGTAGTACATCAAACACGCACGCACCAACCTTCGCTTTCCCCCAGTTTCTCGGCAGGGGAACGGCTGCCTAATTTTATCTTCTTGTGGCATTTCGATTGTGACTCGATATTCGGTTGATTTACGTGCATGCTAAAAAAATATTGTTACGAAGCGTCTCCGTCACAGTATGTTAAACCTTAAACCGGGAAACCTTCTTATTCCAAATTCAACCGCCAATAGAAAAATTCAACTGGGAAAATATAACGGTGCGTTAATTGAAGAAAGAAAATGGTTTTTGCTCATGAAAATAACGAATAATTTTTTTTCGAGTACATATATGGGCGGCGACAGTTGGCAGTATTGTAGGCTGAAAAAAATCAGCTGACATCTTGTCATTTTAAGCATGAGAAGTAACATTTTGGGAAAAAAATCGGCCACCCCAAGCCTGACGAGCAGTAGCATACGTACTGTGCACATGGTTTCATCGGGTAGTGAAATTCCTACAGGGTTAAAAAAAGAGGCTTACCTCTTATCGCTTTCCAGCATGGACTCTCCAGCTTCGATGCACCGACGGCCTGTACCGAGCACTGCTTCATCAACGCTGCTGCTGAATATCCGAAACTGGCAGCCAGTGGTTCCTCTCTCGGTCATGTCGATATCGCCTGGAATCAAAACTTTGTTCGCCACTCTGCGACGACAATTACCCGAGGTGTGGTTATTCTGTATTAATACGCGATGGCAATCAAGGCCTTGTGTCACTATCCTCTTAAGGAGTCATTTGTCAGGCCAGTACCTTAAGTGCACGCATTTAATAGAGCATAATCTTGCATAATCTTGCAGTACCTCGTGCACGGGGAGAACGAAATATAGCAATCCCTGTAATGATCAGAAATGGTGCAATCGTGAAAGAGAAAGAACAGTGCGCTGTTCTTACCTATACAAACGTTTATTATATAATAGTCCGCTTTTATGTTTGTGTGGCGCTTTTGTAATTATTATGCTGAGCAATCAGCTGTTCCATGAAAACAGTGTCGAGAAGAAAGCCAGAAGGCTAGGTATGGCGGCCATTCTTTCATCACGACCAAGCTGTTCTGTCAATAAAGTTTACGTACTCGCACTCAATACTGCATATACTACATGCAGCACGTATGTATAGTGTTGAAATGCATGTACGAACTGCAATATTTGTAGGCAACAGTTCTTGTGAATTGATAGTTCCGGAGTACAATACCACATCAGTCTTATTTTATTTCTAGTTTGGTTATCTTCGATTATAAGTTCAATGGATAGGGGTGCTCACGACGCCATTCGAATCTGAAATTATAATAAGCTGATCAGTTTACCTGAGCGTGAATTGATCTATTAAAAAGCTAGTTTGAGTCTTCTTTCCGGCTCCTCAGATAACTTGCGCGGTGAATGTCGTCTCGTGCTTCGAGTATGGATAACATCTTTTTGCTGTTAATTTCGCATGGAATGCAATTGGTGCTTATTAAGCATACTGTTTTCTACGTACAAGTTTTCTTGTTTTGTCGACTTTCCACGCATAACGCCGCCTTATCTATCGAAGAGCTAAAGAGCTAGCTATCTCGGTTTCTAATTTTTCACATCGGTTTCATATTCTTGATAATATAAGGACTACAATTGTAATCTATCTACGCTTATTGTATTTATCTATATCTACAGGTCTGTAGATGCTTGTCTATCCTTGATTCACGCTTATCAATTGTTACCTAGCCTTATCAATTTGTCATTTGTCTATACAAGCTCGCTCTCTCTCTCTTTCTCTGAATCTATTTTTCCTTGTCTATTTTGATCGACCTACCATATCGCTATAGGTCATTTTCTCTCCATCACCCTTTTCTATGCCTTTGTATCCACTTCTGATGTTCTATTTACCATACCAACTCACAACTTGATCTGCTGGCGTGCGGGCGTATATGACGAGCTAACGTGTGCGGTACCAAGTGGGCTGCCGACGCCCGGCGTTCACATGGTCACATGAGGCGAAAGCCTTAACGGATCCCCGTACAGAGTTTCGCTAGTCAGGGCAAAATATTACACAGTCCTTATTAAAATTCTCCCTGCACTTAAAGAAGAATCATGAGATATTTTTTTTTACTAAATGTTTCGCACTTGCAACTGGCACAAGTTACGAAGCACCGTAAAGTATGTTATCCAAGAACATTTCAGTTTTTTTCCTCTGAATCTTTTTGTAGCATTGCATGAATTTGTGACTGAGGCCATGCGGATAATTTAACATGTCTAAGTAAAGAAATGGCACCATATGTGCGTATGCATAGGAGAAACTTAAAACTGCCGGGCGTACCGTACATGGAGGGGGAAAAATCGACCTGATAGAAACGCATTCCTTCTTCGTCTTCCGAGACTCGGTCAGGGTGCCTGCAAGCACATTATTTTGTAAGGATTGGTACTGTCAGTGGTGGTCTTGTTTTAAAGAGATTTCTATATGCAAATCTCCCGGCAGTAACAAAAGCGTGTTGCTTTTTCCTCCTTAGCAGAATACTGTAACAGTAATGGAAGTAACACTGCCCGACTTCGAGAAAACTGAGAATGAAGCAATTATCACCTTATTACAGCAACACCTCCCTTGTCACTTGAACGGCCCTACACATTGACACAACACACATTGAGCTGGAACGCTCGTATGTCCTATCAAAGCGTCACAGTGCACCGTTAAGAGCGACTGCGGACGCTTGTCCCAAAGCAAATGTACCGTGATGCAGACCTCTAAGCCTTTCATTAAGACCCGGCTCCGAAACCACCTACAACGAGTCACCTTCAAGCGATAGGCAGCGAGAAAACAGCAGGTACTAACGTAAGGGGCTTCACAAAATAGTCGATGGGCTTTCACGTGTCGAGAGAACGTAATTGTAACGCACGCTGTAATGGAGCGCTCCGGAAATTTGATCACCTGGAGTTCTTTATAGTTCAGTGACAGCCCACAGTGTACAGGCCTCTACTATTTTAGTCGCCATGGAAAATGCGACCACCGTGGCTAGGATCGAAACCGCGTGCTGCAGGTCAGACGACAACCACGTGACCACCGCGGCGGACGCCATACTTCACATGTGCTCACGTTAGAGGATGGAGGGCTTCACTTAAACTTCAGCATTGATAGTTGCGGGAATGCATGACATTATCACGTTTTACGTCCCAAAACCAGCTATCATTATGAGAGACGTCGTAGTAATATGCACTGACATTGCACAGTACCCTGGCCTCAACATTTCCCCTCCATCGAAACGCAGCCGCCACGGCCGGGATTCGTTCCTGCGACCCTCGGATCAGCAGCCGAGTACCATAGCCACTAGACCACCATAGAGGGTCACCACAATAACACAGTCATATGTGAGCGCTCACAAGAATTTGGCATCGCTTTGGTAAAATTTAGTGCTCAGTAGTGCATCTCAGAGTATTACCAATCGTGATGGACTGCACAATTTTAATAAATAATTATATTCATTTATTGATCCGAGTATTGGTTCAACTTCTAAAACGGCCTGTCAAAGCATCAGTGCCCTTGTGGGACAGAACCGGCAGACAGCGTTACAATCCAGAGCTTAGGCGGCAGACTTGAGCAAAAGTAACACTTCCGTATCTCATATTTCGTCATCACGTGAGGACAAGAGAGAATTCGTAAAAATGTCTGAAAGAAAAAAGGGCCTAACTTAATTATGTGCGCGTAATAAACAGTCTTCATTGCGAAAAAGGAGATAATTCCCTTTACATTGGGGGAACACCGCCCCCCCATTTCCTTAACATTTCCTGAACCTAGCGTGCGACCACAAGTTCCCTACATTTAGAATTTGTTTCGTGTGTGTTACTATTGGACCACGTAAACTGAGCATGAAATCGGGTCGAAGTAAGCCCGTGGTATGACCACTATAATTAGCTACAACTCAGCTCTTCAACGCGAAGTCGAAACGTTGGCGGTGAAATATGATAAAATACTAGGGAAAAAAAAACCTCGGTCAGCTGGCGCTGCAGCGCCTTGCGAAAAGCGCGCTACTAACATTTCGTCACTCGGCCGTGTACAGCGCCCCGTAGGCCACATATGTGCACGGAGTACTGTTTCTGTCTCGTTGTGCACGTGCTGTGCCTCTTTTCTCGTTGTTAGTTAGCCCGCGCTGTGCCTAAGCTCTTCCAAATCGCTCGCGCGCATTGTGTTTCGTTGCTGGCGGCGCAAGTGCTACAGCAACGAAACAATGCTTCGTTGTTCGCGGCGCAAGTGCCGTAAGTGCCCTGGCTGTCGCGCTGTGTTTTACTGCCTCGTGGACTTAGTTTGTTCATTGCAGACATAACCATTACTAACCAAAGATACCCAAGCGGCAGGATCAAAACCCAAAGGTCGAGAAAAATTTGTAAGACGCTTACGATTCGCCTTTCAGGGGTAGTGCTATAGCGTCATTTGGTGCCGTTCGCGTCGCTTGGCCATAGCCAATGTTTTCTGTTACATTCAAATTACAGTCAGAGCTATTGTGTGTGTAGGTGGTTAGTGGTAGTTTAAAATCTTTCTTGACTTCACAACGAGAAATTGAACTTTGTTCACTAACGCTTCTGGGCTGTTCCGGAGGGCTAGCATGGCCGAGTGCTTCGGGAAACACGATAGTAGCTTGAGGTGACTACTTCCGCCTTGGACGGCTATACACCTACACCTGATTCTCTGCGACACGAGCTCGGTGACACTGTCGCGTTAATAAAGTCTGCAATACATATACATATATATACATATACATATATATACATATACATATATATATACATATGTGTGTGTGTGTGCGTGCGAATGAAAATCGATGGATCCGGATGGATCCACTCGGTTACTCTGACGAACGTAGGCCCACCTGCCGAAACGTTAGTAAAAGTTTGTGTTTCGAACGTTTGTTACCCTCTTCCTCAAACATACATAATACATATGTATATATTAAGCACTCCGGAGGCAGAACAGAATACATGACAACAAGTTGGTGCCGGATGTAAACGACAGGACTTTGTGCAATACTGAGTGCAAAGTATGTGCCAACTAAAAGCGAACAGTCATAGTGCCTACCGGCGTACGTGCGCGCGAGAATAATGATCGTTCATTAACGAACGGTACCAGCTTGATGTGGATGGTGTTATGTTGCGATGTTTGTGGCTAGGTGTTTGGGAGAGGGGGAGGAGTGACTGTTTACTTCTTTCTGATGTCAAAGATGTCAATTCAAAGCATTTTAGAGGTGGCGCTTAGAATCGGAAATAAACATCCATATACTGTTTGTATGTTCTCTCTTTAAGCATCTGACTAGCCGCAGTTCTACCAAATGATTACGATATATTTGGGCACTAACACAAGCAAGAAGTTACAAAGAATTTGTACGCGCCTCGCCACACTGGTCTAGTGGCTCTGCAGGCCCTCCAATACGGAGTCTCTTATAATTATAGCTGGTTTTGGGATGGAAAACACAGAAATCAATTTGTACGCAATTTATTCAGTGCCTGGAAGGAACGGTATAACGTCGTCGCACGTTTGTGAGAATTAAGTTTGTGCCGCTCAAATTCTTCCTTTTGCGTCAACGGTGTCAGTACGCGACTTGGCAGCAGCACAACGTATATATTAGAATATAGCGTAATGGTGATGAATGCCTAATATTTTAGTAGAGGACCTCCAGAGGCATATGACAGACAAAAACTATAGTGAGAAACAGTGATGTGACAGTGCAGACAGTATTCGGGCGAACAAACTTCTATACAACAGCTCTTTGTATGGTAATTTGACTCGTTCTCATACCACAGGTAAAGAGTGTCATCTTTTCCTTTTGGGAAATGTGCTGTCGTACCTATAAGGATAATTTCTTTGTTTTCACGTTCCGAAACTGCGATATCATTACACGGCTTTCTTTAACGTATAGGTGACATCGCAGAGTACATGAGCCTCAACATTTCACTTAGATCACAATGCAGGACCCGCGGCCGCGATTTGATCCCGCAACCTTCGGACCAGCACTCGAGTGCAATAACGAAGAGACCACAGTATCAGGGCAATCGTAACCAATCCCTACAAAACTTCGCGATGTACGCTCAATTTTTATATTACCGGTGCTCCGGCGTGCATCTGGAAAGTATTTTATACGCACGAGCAGATATCAGAAGACGGGCAAAATTTAGAGTCGTGTACGCAAGGGGCACTCGACCTACCACACGACAATGATAAAATGAAGACATGCGAAAAAATAACGATTCGGCTCGACGCTCTCGTCGGCAAGATTCTCTTCAACAAGCCACTGCGCTGCTTATTACATGATTATAAGCACGCGACCCTGTGTGACGTAAGAATGTCTGCACCCGGCTTCCTGGATGACGATGCAACATTTGACCTTGCGGGAACGCCAGCTCTTGGAGCATTCGTGCAGTAGCATACGATCGCTCCGACAGGTGAGCCGACGACCTTCGACGTTTGAATCGGCCCGCCAGGAAAGCACCCGGCGCTTGAGTCGCGCGCACACTTGAGGTCGCCTCGTCTATTGAAGATCCCGCCATCGTCTTTTAACATAATTCACCGAAACAATCATAATAACGGTTCTGTCTATGGTGGAAATGGTGGGCGATTACGTATGCCTCACTGAATGGACAGTTAATTTGTCTTAACCCATCCCGTACCCAAACCCCGCCAAGCTCCATATTTTTTATCCCGACGCGTACCCCACCGACACGTGCCCCTCGTGTGGATACACGGCGACACTCGCGCACATGCTCTGGGAGTGTAGAAACGCTCATCCCGACTCTACTTCAGACAAGTGGGAGAGGTCCCTCAAAAGCTCGCTCCTCGCCGACCAGCAATGGGCCGTCCAGCAGGCCCACGAAGCGGCCGCCAGATACTCCCTGTCGGTCCCTACGTGGGAGATGCCCGCTACGCGCTAAGCGCGCCCTGCAGGACAAATAAAGTTTTTCCATTCCATTCCATCCCGCCCTTTTATGCATCTGCGTCTTGTTGACTACCGTTCAGGCTGGTAGAAAAAGAGCAGGATTTTATGACCTCTTAGCATACGGGAATAGAAAGATGCATGGGATAACGGGAAGCACTAAGGCGATTGATTTGTGTATTCGGTGAGACGCACGGCGCACTCCATCACCCATCCTGTTCCCGCAATTCCCAGCGCAAAACCACCATTATGATGGAGGGGGTTATGGGTTATGGTAAATGGCGACGGTGGGATACCCAATAAGGGTGTATATCACAGCTGCGCATCAATACGTCAGTATAGATACTAAATATGACTACTACAATTCTTCAGTGTTGAAACGTTCCTTACTGGTGTTTTACAAACAAGACTACTATATGATTATGAGACACGTCCTATATGAGCGCTCCGGAATGTTTAACAGCTTAGGTTCTCCACATGACGCACAGTACAAAGGCCTCTAGCATTCTCGAAGTCTTCGCTAGCTACAGCCAAGCAAGTCTGCAGATCTCCACACAGCGTGACGATTTATGAAAGGGAAAATTAGCATCCGCCGGTTTTGTAAACGTTACTCGACTTGCGGGTTTCCACAGAACTAATTTGTCATATATTCCCGCCTATGTGCTTCGAGTTGTCGGTGGATTCGCCCTCGTGCTGTCAATCGCTAGCCTCCTGGTTAACTCATTTGGCAGAGCGAGCGCCCCGGACAGGCGTTGGTGCCGGGTTCGAACCCCGGACCAGGACGAATTTTTCGGCAACTAGGAAGCTTTCATTTCTGAGAAATCCGTATGGATTTCCTTGTAGCCTTGTGCTACAAAACGGGTGGATGCGATTTTCTCTTTCATAAACGTTACTCCACCTTGCGGGTTTCCGCAGAACTCATTTGCCAGCGTGACGATTTCTTTGAAGTTTCACAATCATGTATATCTACTTCTCGCGGAAAAACACCTGCAGTACAGAGTTACTTCAAAACGATAGCAATGCGTGCGACTGGAGGACTTTTCCGGAGAAATATGAATCTGTAGAGGGAACTCGCATCCCCTCATGAGAACTTTACCTGGCTTTATACTTGACGATTTTACGGTTATGATCCAAACACTTTTGTAATTCATAGGTGACGGTTCGGAACTTCTTCACAGGTATGACTTCAGGTTAAATTGAAGGATACAGAAAGCTTTTCGATGTGCCGCTGAAAGTTGACGTCCGAAACACGCCCTTTTCAGCAGCTACAAATGTAGTACATCCGCCCTAATTGGTGTTGCGTGTCTTAAAACATGCTAGCAGTAATTGAATTAAGGTTTTAAAAAGTATTAAGGCTCGCCGGCTGTCATGCCCCGCGGTGGGCGAAGCATGGCTTGTGCATGGCGCTGTGTCGCTGCCAGTGTCGGGAGGCGTGCTTCCATACTCTCTTTCTTCGGTCGTGTCAGAAGCTGCTTCTCATGTGCAATCAAGACTATTCCCTGCAGGTCGATGTCTATTCAAAGCGCATGCGCATTCGACGCCGAAGATAACAGGGAACACACGGACGCTCGCAGAATAAATTCGGACGCCGGACATATGTGCGGTCGCTGGCGAAGCACACCGCCCGATAAATGCGGGTGTGTTCTGCCCGTGCGCGGTATCCCTTGCATGCAGGCCTCATTCTTTCTTGCACATAGAACGGCATCACCTTGCGCAAAAGGTTATCGTTAGGTGCCTCTTAGCGCACCAGTTGGGTTTGGTCTTCAACATGCTGTCGCGATTGGTAAAGGGCGTGATATCTCCACGATTTCTGTACGTCGATATCGCGTTATCAATCGGGCGCCCGCTTTTCTCGCGGCTACATAAGAATGAAATAGTCGCATTGCCGCACACCCCGAATTGGCAAATTTTCTTTAAATGTGAGAGAGGGAGAGAGAGATGATGGGCGGAAGGCAGGGAGGTTAACCGGAAAAAAAATATCCAGTTTGCTACCCTGCACTGGGGAAGGGGTGAAGGGAGACAGAAAGGGATGGAAGAAAAGAATAAAGGGACAAAGAGAGAGGTCAAATCGCGCACACACACAAGCACGGCGTGTGTCAGAGGCGGTTAATGAGGCCCGTTGCGCGCAAAAACTTGAGCACAGCCTTCGTAGCTTTCTGCTGCGAGACACTGTCTGTCAGGCATTCCAGTATGGTTTGCTCGGACAGCGGTCGACCATCAAGGCGTGAAAATTCTGTGGCGAGAGTCTGTCGCTGGGAGCAGTACCCAGGGCAATCGCAGAGGACGTGCACAATTGTTTCCTCGTTGCCGCAGTGAACACAGGCAGCACTGTCTTCCAGTCCAATGCGACAGCCGAAACTTCTTGTAAATGACGTGCCTAGCCACAGGCGGCAAAGTATGGTAGTTTCACAGCGGGTAAGCCCACGCGGAACTCGAAGTTGTAGTGATGGGTCGAGGCGGTGTAGACGGGTATGTAGAAGACCAGGGGTGTTCCACTGCGCTATAATCATGTCACGCGCAAGCGAGCGAAGTTTTCTTACTACATCCGTTCTTGACAGTGGGATGGCTTGCAGCACTCCAATTTCGTGGGCACGTTTCGCAGCATTATCTGCGTGCTCGTTGCCGATTATCCCAGAGTGGCCTGGTAGCCACTGAAACGTGATGTCATGGCCTTTGTCAGTTAATTGGTGATAGATCTGTCGTGTTTGAAGCACTAATTGGTCTTGCGGCCCGCTACGTAAGGCCGATGAAAGGCACTGAAGGGCTGACTTGGAATCTGTAAAGATGGCCCATTTCTGTGGTGGCTCTCCATCGATCACGCAAAGTGCGGTGCGTAGTGCCTCAAGCTTCGCGGCTGTCGATGTTGTGCCATGAGACGTCTTGAACAGTACATCTACTGCTTTGGCAGGGAAGGTCACAGCTCCTGCAGATCTGCCTGCTGCTGTTGAGCCATCAGTGTAAAGCTGAAGATGATTCCTGTAGTCCTCATGTAGCATTAGTAGAAACAGCTGTTTTAAAGCCGGCGGTGAGAGCTCCGCTTTCGTCCGAATCCCTGGCACTGTCAGCCGGACCTTTGGACGGGTCAAACACCAAGGAGGCGTCGGAAGTCTCTCAGCAGGAGTATAATTCTTTGGGAGGCACTCGCGGAATGCCGATATCCTCTTACAAAAAGAGGCACCGGGCCGGTCTTCTGGAAGCGAGGCAAGGTGGTGAGCAGGAGCACGAGCTAGGTGTCGAATGTGTGTCCTAAGCACCTCCAAAGTGATGTGAGTGGTGGCAGGAAGGTCTTTGGCCATTGCTATAGTATCCGCTGTTGAGGTGCAGCGTGGCAATCCAAGGCAGATCTTAAGTGCCTGGCCCTGAACGCTCTCGAGTGCGCGTAGGTTACCCTTACAGGTGTCAGTCAGCACCGGCAAGCTGTATCTCAAGTACCCGAGAAAGAGCGTCCGGTATAGGTGCAACATGGCGTTCACTGACGTACCCCACGTTTTCCCTCCGAGGAAGTGGAAAACTTGTGAGGTGGCCGTTAGGCGCTTCTTGAGACCGGCCACATGAGGACTCCAGCACAGGTCCCGATCGATGGTTACTCCCAGGAACCTGTGCGTCCTAGCGTAACAAATATTTTGCCCCTTGATAGAGATGGCATAGGCTGTCATTGGCTTTCGAGTGAAAGCGACCAGCGCCGATTTTTCAGGCGAAATTTCAAGGCCTTGTTCATTAAGGTATGCCGATATCGAAGTCGCGGCTTTTTGGAGCCTCGCGCGTATCTGAGGACGTGTTACGCCTGACGTCCAAACACAGATGTCGTCAGCATAAATCGATATCTGTACACAACCTGGTATGCGTTCCACGAGACCAATCAGAACCAAATTGAACAACGTGGGGCTCAAGACGCCCCCTTGAGGAACTCCACGGCGTGTGCAGTGCTGAGAGGTTGGCCCATCGTCGGTTTGCACAAAGAAGGATCTCATCTGTAGGTAGGCACGAATCCAGCGGTACGCTCGGCCACCAAGACCGACGGACTCAAGGGCGTCGAGTATGGCCTCGTGAGAAACGTTGTCGTAAGCTCCTTTTATATCCAAAAATAGTGCCGCGGTTAATCGCCTGCTCAATTTCTGGTGTTGGACGTACGTTACGAGGTCAACAACGTTGTCGATAGAGCAACGAACGCGTCGAAAACCGGCCATGGCACTTGGATAAACCTCGTAGCGCTCTAGGAACCACTCCAGTCTGGCGAGGATCATGCGCTCCATCAGCTTCCCTACACAGCTAGCTAGCGCTATTGGGCGGTATGACGAGAGCTCTAGAGGCGATTTCCCAGGTTTTAGGAGCGGAACCAATCGGCTCGTTTTCCATTCTTGGGGGACATGTCCGTCTCGCCATGAGTTATTGAACATTTCCAACAAAGCTTTCTGTGCCTGCTCACCTAGGTTGCATAAGATCCTGTAGGAGATGCCATCTGGGCCAGGTGATGACGAACGATTGCACAACACAAGGGCCGCATCCAGCTCCTCAATGGTAAAGGGCAGGTCCATGCGTGAGTCTAGTGACTGTGGAGTGTTCTGTGTAGCAAGGACTCCTGTGCAAGCTGCATTGCCGACAATCTTCTTGCAAAAATCTTCAGCTACTTCGATATCCCGTCGACCTTGGTAAAGCGCTAAAGCTTTGAAAGGGAACCGCTGCTCAGGAAGCGTACGCAGACCTCGTACTGTTCTCCAGATTTGCGATAAAGGTTTCCGGGGGTCCAGAGACTCACAGAACCTTACCCACCGTTGAGACTCAAGTTTATCTATGCGATGCTGTATCTTCTTTTGCATGCGCCTGGCTGTCCTTAGATCGTGTACGGAATTTGTCCGTCTATATCTTCGCTCGGCACGTCGACGAATCGTACGGAGTCGTTCCAACTCTACGTCCGTTTCCGAGCGCTTCGGGGAGCATGTCAGTGTGCGCATCGCCGTCTGTACCGCTTCCTTTATTGCTTGCTCTAGACCTGACGGGAGGCCGCTGCGACAAGCGTCTTCGACGTTCGTCTTGAACGCAGTCCAATCAATCCTCTGGATTGTGTTAGAAGGATGACGTCCAGCCAGGCCTTTGATGTTGACGTAACTGGGTATATGGTCACTCCCATGTGTCTCGATGTCTAAAAACCAATTAACGCGTGAGGCAAAGCGACGTGACACAAATGTCAAGTCCAAACAGCTGCTGTACGTTGCGCCTCGTAAAAACGTAGGGCTCCCATCGTTAAGCAAGCACAGGTCATGATCGGACACGAGCGAAGCCAGCCGCCTGCCTGTGGCGTTAACTTTGGAGCTTCCCCAAATAGGGTGGTGAGCGTTAAAATCACCTGTAATGATCCATGGGCCAGCAACCCCTGCCAGAATGTCGTCCAGTCTTTTTCTATCAAATCGGGCCGCGGGTGATAAGTACACGCACACTAAAGAAAAGGTGAGGTTCTTCTTTTTTACGGTGATGCAAACGTATTGGTTGTCATCGTGAGGTGGCACACGCCGAATGATGTAGGTAAGCTCACGACTAATGTACACCAGGACCTTGCTGTTTTCGTTATGTGTTGAGGACATCGTTGATTCGTAACCGGATAGCCTGAATGGATGCGATAGCTTTGGCTCGCAGATAACGATGATTGGAAAACGGTTGGAGAAGGCGTATTGACGGAAATCAGAGATTCGAGATTTTAGTCCTCTCGCGTTCCACTGGATTATAGACGCATGTTTGACCTCTTCACGGAATGATTGGTGATTTGTAGCCATGGTTCTATCCGAGGGTTGCTAGGATTGGGCTCAGCGCGTCCAATACCTGCAGACCACTTCGAGCGGTTGGGGTTCCCAGGCTTCTCAGTAGCTCTGTTATGACAGCCACTAGGGATCGCAGCATCGGAACGATCTGGCGATCAACCCTTTGCGCATCATCAGCTGAAATAGGCTTAGATGTCGGTGCTGGGCGGGAAGGCTGGGCAGGTTCCTTCGCAGGCTGTATGCGCGGAAGCGCAGGCCAGTCTTCGACTTTATTGGATCCATGTGTCACGTGTCTGTTCGTGCTTGTAGTCTTCTTCGTGCTCGACGGTGACGATCAAAGTCTTTCTTCTGTCGCCTTCTTACCTCCTCGTCTTGGCACTTGACAACGTCAGGCGCAGGCCACTTCGGTTCCAGGCAATCCGCTGGCTTGGGAAGCCTGGTTCGTAGGCTGCGGCCCATCAGTAGCTGCGCTGGGCTAAACCCTGTGACGCCTGCAGTGTCTCTGTAAGACAGAAGTGCCAGAAAAGGATCCTCTGCTTTCTCGAACAATTCTTTGACCGTGCGCACCATCCTTTCAACTTGCCCGTTAGACTGCGGGTAGTTGGGACTTGAGGTGATGTGTTGGAAGCCATAATGCTTCGCAAAAGCTGCAAATGCATGTGAAGCGAACTGCGGTCCATTGTCGCTTCGTACAATTTCGGGGATGCCGAAACGAGCGAAAGTGCTTTTGACGGCATTGATGACCGCCTCAGAGTTCGTGCTTCGCATGTAGATGACTTCAGGGTAGCGAGAGCGATAATCAACTACTAGTAGGTAGTTGTGTCCTCTGTAACTAAATAAGTCCATTCCTACTTCTTGCCATGGTTGCGCTGGAGTTTTCGTCACAACCAATGGCTCACTTCGTTGCGCTCGTGTGGCTGCGCACTGCCTGCAGCGACTGACTCTGTCCTGTATTTGCTGTGAAAGTCCGTACCACCACACGGAATCCTGTGCTCTCAGCCGGCATCGGTTAATTCCCTGGTGGCCTTCATGGATAAGTTCGAGCGTATCCTTTTGCAGCGAAGTCGGGATGACGAAGCGATTGCCTTTTAGCAGGACGCCGTTGCACAAAGAGAGATCACCTCGATGGTTCCAGTATTTCTTCATGTGCTCCGGAAGCCTGTCTCGACGAGGCCAGCCCTGGGTGCAGTACTTGACGAGCTGGTTGCATTCACCATCCTGTTCTTGGTGCCTGCGGACATCATCTGCAGTAACCAGCTTCGTGTCAGTGATCGCTGCAACTTGGAATTCCACGAACTCTTCTACCACATCCACTAGACTGATCGACGGCTTCTCATCCGGAGCCCTTGAAAGAGTATCCGCAGTGGCTAGCTGTTTGCCCGGAACGTAGACTACGTTGAATTAGTATCGCATAAGTTTGATACGGAACCGTTGAATACGTGGAGGCATTGTGTCCAAGTCAGCGTTTCCAAGTAGTGTCACCAGCGGCTGGTGGTCGGTTTCCACCGTGAAGTTGAGGCCCCGCACGTACTGGTCAAAACGGTGCACTGCCCATGCTACCGCCAACGCTTCCTTTTCTGTTTGGCTGTAGGGTTGTTCCGCATCGGTTAACGACCGTGATGCAAACGCTACCGCGCGTCGCTCCCCCGATGGTTGTTCTTGCAGAAGAACAGTTCCCAATCCAAATGAGCTCGCGTCGCATGAGACAATGGTATTACGACCGGGATGATACTTCGCGATGCAGAGGTCCGAGGTGAGCATCTCCTTGACCCGATTAAAAGCGGTCTCTTGAAGCGGTCCCCACTGCCATGCATTTTGCTTGCCTAGCAAGGCGCGAATAGGGGCGGTTGCCTGCGAAAGGTTGGGCAGGAAGCGACCAATATGATTGACCATGCCGAGGAAGCGTCTAACACCAGCAACGTCCTTGGGTGGCTCCAAGTTGCGTAGGGCTTCGAGTTTGCTGGGACTCGGCGAGATACCGTTGGCATCGATGATTACACCCAGAAACTCTACTTTGTCTTGACCGAAGCAGCACTTCGACTTGTTGAGTTTAATTCCGGCTCTCCTCAGACGTTCAAGAACCTCCACAAGTCGCTTGTCGTGCTCTTCTCGGTCTTCTCCAAAAACCAGGATGTCGTCGATCATGTTGACGACGTTCGGTTGTCCTTCCAGAATGCGAGCCATTTCTCGCTGAAAATACTCCGGTGCCGAGGTCAGGCCGAAAGGTAGACGACAGTAGCAGTAGCGTCCGAATGGCGTGATGAATGTGGTGTACTCTTGGCATTCTTGGGACAATCGCACTTGGTGAAATCCTGCTGTCGCGTCGAGTTTAGAGAACACCTTTGCGTCGCCCAGTTGCCCGAGAACCCATTCAACCGTTGGAAGCACGTGCCTTTCACGGAGAACTTCCTTGTTGAGCTTTGTCAAGTCCACACATATTCGGATGCCGCCTGATGCCTTCGGTACTGCGACCAGACCTGCACACCACAGCGTCGGCTTCGTAATGCGCCTGATGACGCCTTGTTTTTCCATCTGGTCCAGCTCTTGCTTCACCAGGTCGTACAGAGGAATGGGAATTCTGCGAGGTACACTGAGCGCAAATGGCTTGGCATTTGGCTTGAGCCTAATAGTGTACTCCTCCCCTACGGTACCAAGTCCATCGAAGATATCCTGGCTGAGGGTGGCGTCGCTTGAAGAGCTGGCTGGGTTTTCAGGTCGCTGTGCGGCGTCGACGAATTTCACAACTCCCAATGCGAGGATAGCAGGGTAGCCTAGCAGAGGCGTAGACTGCGAAGGCATGACGTACACTGGCTGTACGCAGGTGCGGCTCTTCCACTCTAACGTAGCTCTGAATTGGCCCGACACATTTAAAGGATAATTTCCAGGACCTGTTAGATGACCTTCCGGTTTTTCGAGTTGAGATGGTATTCCCGGAAAAGTGCTTGGAACAACGGTAACTTCCGCTCCGGAGTCGACTTTGAACTTGAGCGGGACGCCGTTCACGTGAACCCAAACGAACTTGGCGTTTGCTTCACGACTGGTCTTGACAGCATGCATCTCGATGGCATGTGACTGTCGGTTGTGCGAACGCTGCTTGGCTAAGCAAACTGCTTCAAAGTGCCCTTTCTTTTTGCAAAAATTGCAAACGGCTTTCTTGGCAGGACAAAATTCCCGCTGATGCTTTTCACGTCCACAGAAGTGACACGATCCGTGCGTCGCGTCGGAAAAAGGGGGTTTCTCTTGATGCTGACGTTCGCTTATGGGATTGTCTTTTCATTGGCTTGTGCTTCGCTGCATCAACGGCGACTGGTACAGATAACTGGTTTGCGCGTTCACGTTTTTCTCTTTCGGCATCTTCGTGCAGCCGCGCATGCAGGAGCGCTTTGTCCAGCGTCAAGTCAGAGGTGCGGCAGAGTTGTTCTGATAACCTGCTGTCGAACAAGCCGACGATAAATCGGTCTCGAACGAGCCTATCCTCGACGGACGCTGAGCGATAGTTGCATCTTTTGACCATGTTCCGCAATGCAGAATAAAAAGCATCGACGCTTTCGTCTGCTTGCTGCGTCCGCTTGTGAAAACGATAACTCTCGTGAACTTCGTTTAGCGGGTGAACAAAATACGAGGTGAACTTGCCTTTCACAACGCTGTACGACATAGCTTCTTCGGCCGTCAAGTTGAAAGACGCTAGCACGCGTCGAGCTTGAACACCCATGCAGTAAAGAAGCGTTCGTACCCGAACCTCGTCGGTAGCTCGGTGCATTCCAGTAGCATAGGCATAGTCCTCGAACTGCTCAATCCAGGTGGACCACGCACTTGGGTCGTTGGAGTCGAAGTTCGGTGGCAGTTGGAGTCCAGGTACCCCGGCAAACGCAGCGTCGGGGTTGTCCGCCATTACAGAGAGCGAACCGCGGCCACTTCTGACACCATGTACGATGGCCGTAGCTGACAGACGCTAGGCGCGTCTACACAAGTGACTCCGAGCCATGATGACCGAACGAATGCCAATCGCTTTATTCCCCTCAACCATATATGGAAAGCATGGCGCGTAGCGCCCTCTACACTTTCAGCAGCTTCTTTATGGGTTGAGCTGTCTCTCACCATTTGTTTTATAACAGCGAGTTCCCTCTTGATTCGTGGACAGTCTTTGGAGGCAGCATCATGAGGGCCATCACAGTTGCCGCACTTGAGAGTTTCCGCACGGCAAGCGTCGGCCGTGTGCGGCTCAGCGCATCGGGGGCACACTGTGCTGCTTGTGCAGACACCCTTCACATGGCCAAGCTTCATGCAGTTATAACACTGAAGCGGTTTGGGCATGAAAGGCCGAACAGGATGTCTGAAATGTCCAACCTTTACATGGGATGGTAGAGAGTCCCCTTTGAAGACCAGCTTCACGCAACGGGTGTTTCCTAGACGAAAAACACCAGTGATGACGACTCCCGCCTCCGCTGGTTTTATAAGGATTGGAAGGTCCGAGTTGACGATTGCCAAATCAATGTCGTAAATGACACCCGCCACGGAGGCGCCATCCATTGGAATAATAGATCGTACTTTGATGCCGGCCAAATCCGATATTCGTCGGAGTTTGTCTAAGGCGCTTGCATTCATCATGTCCACAGCAAGGATGTTCTTGCGCGTGTTGATTCGGACATCCTTGATTTCGTTCGGCGCGATCCCCTCGAGAAATACCGAAAGGACTTGCCTGTTGACTGCTCGGAGGCTCACGGTAGGGTCATCAGGCATGAATAAAATGGTGTACGGCCATCGTTCTTCTTTAGTTTTCGAAACTAGGGTGCTCGCTGGTGATGACGCCGCGACGATTCTTCGTTTTGCCTTCCTACCCCGCACCGTTTCGAAGCCATCTTCCGACGACTCGTCGCCCGAGATCGAGTACACCTCGGTGTCCTCGCTGCTGCTGGGGCTGGTGCTGCGTTTTCTTGATGAGCTTGGCATAATTGACCTTTGGACGGTCGGCGCAACAGAAGGCCCCGCGTCCATATCCATTGCGTGGTGACTGGTAGCTTCACCGGTACTGGACCAGGCGCGCTCATGTGCCGCTGCGCCCGTCACGGTAGACCTCTGGCTGGGCGCACCTCTGGACGAGTCCGTGTCCGTAGCCACGAGGGAGGGGACAGGGTCCCCCAGAAACAGATAAATATAGCGAAAATGGAAGGAGCAGCAGCTGAAGCGTTCTACGAGAGATGCACTTCGTCGTCGTCCCTTTAAATGTGGCGCACAAAGCAACAAACGGTGAAAGGTGCACAAATATACAAACGAACGAACAGGCACGACGCGTTATATGCTCAAACACGCGGGCATACAGAGCGCAAGCAGAGAGTGCCGAAAACCGCATTCACCCAGCCCTCCTTTCACAATGCCACGATTCACCTAACGCGCACCGTTCGAAACAAGTCAACACCAATGTAAATTCACAGGGGATCTATGCTTGCTGCCTAAGACCACACGTGCGCAGAACAGGGCATTATTAACGCGATAGCCTTAAGGTGTTCGTGTCGCAGGATTTCCAATGTCGACTTAGGCGTCCGTGGCGGAAATAATCATGTTGAGCAAGCGCCGTGTTTCCCGAAGCACTAGCCCGCACAATCCCACCGTCATGGCACACGTGCAATAGTGAATTAAATCCAATATCTCAAAGTGAAATACTCAGGAAAACCGCAAAGTGCGACTGAACTAACGCTCACTCACAAAATAGCTCCTACTGTAATTAGAATTTACGAGCATAGGCTGGCGAACTAACTCAGGAGGATGTTCACTCAGTCCCATGCACTCAGACTCAGAGGAACCTGTAAGTATGTATGAGTTTGAGTGAGTTCAGCTAACTAAAAATTACGTGTGTTTTAGCTCAAGTAAGTTTCAGTCTGCGTGGTTCTGGTTGAGCGGGATACCGCTTAGTGCGAGTCAGAGTGAGCCCCATCAAGCTGAATGATGGCAATTTCGTGCCCGAGGAATTCCGGCTGCGGTAAATTTTGGTGTCCTTAAGTCTTACTGAGCATGGTGGAGTCCGATATTTAATATTCGTGAGTATGAATTCGAGTGAGACCGACCAAGGTAAATATTGCCGATTCTCCTGTATACTATAGTTACCGCGGCGGTGTAGTATCTTGGGAAGCCTGAGCACGGATGGGCTCTTCGCAAACAGAATCAGTCTGAGAGGACTTTACAGCAGATTTGTTCACGCATGCGGAACACCAACAACTTCAGTTTTAGATCTTGGGCAAGTGAGTGGGTATGATTGCCTTAGGCACTGCGCATAAGCTGTCAGTTACACTCCTAGCTGTAGAGGGAGTACTGCGACAGTTAAGCAACTGTATTACTCTTCCCAGAGTTCTTTGGTTCTATGTGAGAGTAATGCAGAGTGAGCCGCGGGGCTTACTCTTCAGTTGAAGGACGAGTAACGTAATATGCGAGCTCCCTGCTGCTTATACAAGTTCCACACTCGCGGAACTCTTGCGCCGACGTAGCGTCCACAGCGCCCAATACTCCATCCTACTCAAATATCGCGCGAGTACCTTGCCGCACATCGATACGCGATTGCTGCGTTGCCGGCCGCAACTATACGTGACACGGCACGCCTTAACGTACCTTGATATCCCGAACATACAAAGTCCAGCAAGATAATATACACGCGACTCTCTTCGAGCACGCGCGCGTAAAGATTGTGCGTGGGCTCACGCATACGGCTCGCTTCTCTTGGCGGCCCGCTTGACGACGCTCACTGATCGGCATTGATTACAAGAGCAAGAAGTTCGAGAAATCCCCCACCATACTTCTAGTACGCGGTTTAAAGACGCATGCGTGGGCGAGGAGACAAAAGAAAAAAAAGAGCCTGGTCTACGCGCCATTGTAGGACAGTGACAGCGTAAGCTGGAGGAGCGACCTTCTTAGAGGGCATTGTAAACGCTTAGGGAAACTAGTGCCAGTACAGGTGGTAGGTATCCCATGCGCCATAACTCTGCGGTCTGTTGTGCCTGACGTTGTCTTGCTGCACCAGCGCGCGCAGCCCTGCGATTCACTTCTTCAGCAGCGGTGCGCACATTGCGAGGAGGTGCTATAAGGTATGTCGAAGAGCCAAGTCAGGTTGCTGTCGGGGCTGCGAACGTCGCCTGTCACATGACGCAATGGCACGATAAAACAAAACTGCTTCACAGGCCAGCGCTTCGTAATAATGATGACGGGCGGCCGCCGCCGTCTGTTACGGACACCGACGGCGGCGGACAACTAGGGCGCCAAAAAAATGGGCGCGCATCTGCGTGCTTCGCCGCAAATGTCGTCGACAGACGAGAGTCTTCTGCCGGCCGTACTACGCTGCGTGAGATATGTACGCCATCTGGCAGCCCCGTCGGGAAACATGAGCTTGTGCAGAATCCCTGGGCAACTGCCAGGTGGTAGCACCAAATCTTCGGCAGAGGCCTTTTTCGTGCATAGCGTCACATATTTAGCGCAGCCTAAGCGAAGAAAGAAGGTGATTTGGTGTGGTGAACGTGGGTGGTGTTATTGACAGTCACCGGTGCCATCCCCCTCTTATCGATCCAGGGACGGCGCACTTGGGCCGGGGTACATACACTACCACGGCCTTGTGATTCGAGTAGGTGGAGATATACATCACATCTCGCACAATGGTGCGAGATGCGATGTATATCTCGCATTGGTGAATGCGAGATCGATGCACGTACATCTCAACGTCGTGATGGCCTCAGTGGGCGTCTTCTATTCGAGATTGAACTCGGCGCGCATGGCGGCGAGGAACTATAGGCTAGCTGGGCGTTCGCGCGCCGAGTGTTGCTACGGCGACGCCATGCAGCTGGGCGCGCGGTTTCGCCAACACAGCGAAGAAATGCGGCCGCAAGCCGCTACGGGTAGCTGCAGCGGAGCGGAGCGCGTGCCGACTGCCGCTGCGGCGATTGTTGGCGCCGGCGTCACTTTCGGTGGGAGAGGTGACGTGCTTTCCGGGCACGGCTTTTGCGGACGGGAGCTGGGCGCGCGCTATCACCAACCTAACCAAGCAACGCTTTCGCGTTAATATCCCCGACAACTTTAACCCATGAACAGCAGCTGATCCAGCCGGTGGCCACTCAAACATTCCTGGGCACGCTGCCCGAGTACCGAGCTACACGTTTCGCCGGGGTTGTCGAACACCTGTCAAACCGGTTCCCAATTGTCAGCTGTCGCGCTTCCATTGCTACATTACCAATTTTAACAATGGTCACCGTCTTCCCTGCATGTCCGCCACATGGCTGTGCGCATTCGCCGGCGCATACTCCACCATATCGGACTACCATAATTTCCGTCTTTTTCCGACGACCCTCACACGCCCTTTTTAAGATTAGCGTAGCGCTCTGACGCAGCTACGCGAATAACAAACAAAGGTTCGTCGGAACAGACCTAAACCGCCGCGACCGGCGCTCCCAAAACTAAAAAACATAAACCAACAAAAGGGAGAACCATGCGGCACACGTTCAATAATTTCAAAACACATCAATGGCATAGCCATTTACAAACGGTCCGCCGCGCTGCTACACTGCGCACTGCAATCACTCAGCAATGGCACAAACAAACAAATAAAACTTACAATCTGAGTTCCTGCAGCCACTGACATACACAGGACTCCGCGCTTCCACCAACGCGCGCACTCTGCAGTACGTGAATTTTTTCAACAGTCTCAAGATCCGCACGCCACGAGTGTCCACCGCGCGTCTAGCCCTTGACTACCCCGAAGCACCACTGCCACTTCCACGCTAGAAACCGGTTATTTCGGGTAGAAAGCAAGAGGGGCTTGTGGTACGGCACGACGAAAACCAGTGCGCCAGAGGGTCAGAGCACGAACCATCGAATACTCATATTACTGCAAATGCCTGCGCAGATAGCAGTTGAGCTGATCCGAGTTGGAGAGAACCCGTGTCTGCTGAACACATTGGCGCTTCGTCGCCATTGTTCGCATGTTCCGGCAGGCAGGCTCCTGCAGCGCATTCTGACGCGACTGTGTAGGGCCAATATGGCTTCTTTGATATCTAGCATGGCTGATCCTGTTTTTTCACACAGTGCGACCCTAAGCCGTCGAGATACCCCATCAGCCGCGGGTCCCTGGAATTATGCTCGGCGTCGGCCCTCCCGCTAGCTCGGCTGGGGGTCCCCCTTCGACCACCTGTCTGGGATTAAGGCTTAAGCTACACAATTCCAGCATGCCACCACATTGCGCATCCGCCATTGGGGCGTTCGCTCACTCCCTGTCGGCAAGCTTCCCGGGGTCAGCCGCGCCCCACACAGGACAAGCGCCATGCCCCATATAGCACACTACGGAACGCGCCACCAGACACTTTTCCAATTCAAAATTATTCTGTGCTCTGTCAACTACCAGCAGTGCACTCTTGTGCACTGCTTGGGATCAATTCCCTCTTTGGGCCAATTTCACGCTACCCAATGGCTGATATGATGCCTAACAGCTCCCAGTATATCCTGCAAACTTCAAAGTCTGCACTACACGTGCGCCATTGTCCGCACACCTTCGGTCCCTCGCTGGAATTCCCACAATACAGGCGCCCTCGCTTTGTTCTTTAACAATGCCGCGTGCTACCTCCTGGGCCTTTGGCGACGCTGAGTGCCCCTGCCTTTGTTCGCGGAATATGTTCCCCGTGCTCTTCGCGCCCGTCCCTAGTGCCTCTTCCCCCATCTCGCGGTTTTCATGCGCGCTCTCGTTGCACCTCTTTTCCCCCACGACCTCTGGGCGACCGCAATCCTGCACTACAGACTGCATAGCCGCCGGACTCAACACACTACCTTTCTCTGCCGCGGTTTCCGTTGTCACGTGTTCCTCTATGGAATGCGCACACGTGCTAACCTCACCATGCTGCTGTTGAACTGTTCCTGTGTTGGACGGCTCGCCCTCGCGGGGTAGCTGTGGGTCGCCTACACCTGGAGCGTCTTTCACTAGGGCATCAAAAGCGCGCTCCTCATTTAGCAACTTCAAGGCACGTTCTGAAAGCAAGGAATCCGTGCGTTCCGTCAGCCGATCATTTAAAGCGCACAACACTGGGACCTCGTCCTGATCATCTGTCGAGATACTGCCTTTGGGAGACATCGCCAGGGGAACTACCGCGAGCTTCGCTTGCACCCTTTCTCCGAACGCCGAAATCAGGTTAACCGTGCCACGTGGCCGCACTGTATCCGACGGGATCGCGCTCTCACGCAACACTGGAATCTCCGCGCCCGTGTCCAACACTGCCCTGATATTCGTATCTTTGCAGTCGAGCGACACCGGGATTAGTTCACTACGTGCCGCCACTGGCCTTTCCGAAGAGACACGTGCTGTCAAGCTGCCGCTGCTAAATCCCGGATCCTTAGATGCTTGCAATCTTACCCGCGCAGGACAATTAAACTTATGGTGGCCGGTGCCACCACACGAGTAACAGTCCCTAGGCTTCGACTTCACCTCCGCACGTGGGCTTTTTGCGCCACTACGATTACCTGGCTATGAGTACTGTTTGAAACCGCTCGAGACCTGCGACTCTACCGCTCTCTCACTTACCTGCCTCGCCGCGCTGTCCGCACCGTGCGCTTCTTCGAACGTTCGCAGAAACGCGGCCATCTCTGGGGCGTTCACCCGCTTCCTACCTTCCTGTAGGGTTACATAACGCCGTGCCGCCTCCGATAATTTTCTCTTTAATTGGCCGGCGACCAATGGCCCAACGAGCGTCTCAAACGTAGACACTTCCCCGCGCCCAGATAAAAGTATAACTCTGGAGGCGCGTTGCAAATGGCCTCCAACCTTCGTTTGCGCGCTTTTCTGACCCCAAGAACGTTTTGAGGTATTCACCCGCCGACAGCTTGAGTTCGACCAGCCCCGTTTTTTTTATTACCGAGTAATCCCTACGCTGTGACAGGCTAAGCCACGTGGATAAGTAAGGGACCCTTTCCGCGACCAGCGGAAAAGCTAGCCGTCTACAAAACACCCTCGGTACCTCGTACGCTTCTAGGGCACTCTCCAGGGACTCGAACAACACCGGTGCCTCAACCTCTGTCGGAAATTTCGGAAGCACACCATTAAAGACTTTTGAATAGCACCTCAGCTCGCTACACGGATCCCCCTGCTGAACTCAGGCATGCTCGTTTGTGAGCTCCCGCTCATCATTTGCGACAGTCTCTCCATCTCATCCCGCAACTCCTGCAGTCTGCGCTCTGGCGTGAGGTCTCCGAACCTCCCATCCCTTTGGCCATCCCGCGCACTAGCTGCGTCCGGGTTTGTCGCGCCACTCCCGTCTCTCGAGTTGCGACTCATGCTTGGCGTTTGCTTAACAGGGTTCAAGCGAGCAAACCTCGTATGCATATATACACACTACAATACTACCAAAGGCAGTGGTACCCCTGAGGTACAAGGACACAAGAGGACTCACCACTCCTTGCGATACTGTCGGTCACTTCCTCGACGCCTTGTGCGACGCCGGGTAACCCTCATTGCCGGACTTGACATGATATGCCGCCTTCGGGCGCAGCGGTGGCGTAGAGGCAGAGCAACCGCCTCGCATGAAAAAGGACCGTGGTTTGAATCCCGGTTCGGGGCAATTCTCCACCGGATTAAAAAAAGTCCGCGGTTTGATCCAATTGCATAAGGAGGCTTGGGGTGCCGCCGGATCCCGGCGACCATAGCCGGTAAGGCACTCCCTCACCAGAGCAGGATTGGCCACCCTGGTGCAGTAACGAGCACAATCTCCCATGATTACGCCAGTTAACCTACTACCCTCAGTCCCCAGCTGCTGCGAAGCAACTGACCACGGTGGCGGTCAGACCTGTGACGCAGCATAGGGTGCTAAGAATCTCTGGATCCGGACAGGCCGCCACTGGAATCTGACCCTGGCAGCGTTTAACGCAGGAACTTTATCTAGCGAGGGTAGTCTAGAGGTACTGTCTGAGGAATTAGCGGGCATTAAGTGGGAATTTATAGGGCTCAGTGAGGTTAGGAGGACAGGGGAAGCCTGTACAGTGCTGAGAAATGGCCACGTCTTATGTTATCTTGGCCTAGAGGACAAAAGACAACTAGGAGGGGGATTTTTGGTCAACAAGAACATTGCTGGCAACATAGAGGAATATTATAGCATTAACAACAGGGTAGCAAGTCTCGTAACTAAGCTTAATAAGAGGTACAAATTGAAGGTGGTATAGGGCTATGCACCTCATTCAGCCATGACGACCAGCTAGTTGAACGCTTCTATGAAGATATGGAATCGGCAATCACTAAGGTAAAGACGCAGTACACTGCTGTGATGGGAGACTTCAATGCCAAGGTAGGCAAAAGAATTACAGCATATCCACGGAGTGAATGATGATGAGTGGGCGAAGCTCGGGAGGTTCATCGTAGATCGTGCCGAGTTCCGGATTAATTTAGTTAACGCGCACGCTACGAATCCTCATGGTTCAACTATGCACAAGTGAAATCTCCCACCGGCACTTCATTGCAAGTCAAGATCCAGTGCCTATATATATATATATATATATATATATATATATATATATATATATATATATATATATATATATATATATATATGGGTTGCTGGTGAACGCTTCTCCAACGCGAGCAGTCGGTATTTCTCAATCAAGAAACTCGCTAGGAGACGCTGCCTGCGCCAACGTTGTCTCTCGCGGGTGAGGGCGCGTTCTCCTTCTTTGCGAGCTGGGACAGCGTTCCTCTAAGAAAGAGCGTTTCCATAGCGAACGCGCGCCTTTGGCTCTCTCTCTGTCTCTCTCTCTCTCACAAGACAGCAGAGGCACGCGCAGGGAGGCACGCGCCGAGGCGAACGCTGAGGCCGAGCGCGTGCCGGGAGGCACGCGGGTTACGCCTGAAGCCTGACGCCTGACGACTGACGCCTGACGCCTGACGCGTGACAAGGTTAGACTAAGAGGAGCTTCGCCCCTAAAAGAAGGTTAGAGACAAGGCAGTCGGGAACTATGGCGTGGGTTGTAAGAATGACAGAGGGGACTTATTAGTAGAGTTCGCAGAGCGGAATAATCTGCGCATCATGAATACATTCTTCCGTAAACGGGAGAATCGGAAATGGACGTGGAGAAGTCCGAATGGCGAGCATAAAAATGAAATAGACTTCACACTATGCGATGACCCAGACGTCGTGAAGGATGCGGAGGTGTTGGGCAGGGTTACTTGCAGTGACAACAGGATGGTGAGATCTCGAATTGAGCTAGACTTGAGGAGGAACCGCAACATGCTGTTACAAAACAAACCGATCAATGAGCTAACAGTAAGATGTAAAGTCGAATAATTCAGGATAGCGCTCGAAAGCACTGGAGTTATTCATCTTAAACCGAGGCAGCAGACATTCGCATTCAGGAAGTGAGCGGTAATCTCACATGCTTTATTACGGAGTGTGCAATAAAAGTAGAAGGTAAGATCGGTAGACAGATTACTAGCAAACTTTCCCAGGAGATGAAAGACTTCATAAGAAAAGGGCAATGCATGATAGTATCTAATGCAACTGACAGAATAGAACTAGCGGAGCTTTCGAAGTTAATAAATGAGCGTAAGACAGCCGACATACAAAAGTATAATATGGAACGGATTGAGCGTGCTCTAAAGAAAGGAAGGAGCCTGAAAGCGGCGAAGAGACGTCTAGGCATAAGCAAAAATCAGATGTATGCATTACGAGACAGGCAAGGCAATGTTATCACGAATAGAGATGAGATAGTGATAAAAGCCCAGGAGTTTTACAGACATCTCTATAGTAGCCGCGATAACCAGAATAGTGAACGGGGAAGCAGTTCAGAAGAGGCTGATATTCCACCAGTAATGACAGAGGAAGTAACGAAAGCGTTGCAAGAGATGCAAGCGGGAAAGGCACCCGGTGAGGATCAGATAACAGCAGACCTGTTAAAGGATGGTGGGCAGATTATACTGGGAAAACTGGCAACCCTGTATACGCAGTGCCTAATGAATGCGAGCATACCGCTATCTTGGAAGAAGGCGAACATCATCTTAATCCATAAGAAAGACAATACAAAGGACTTGAAAAATTACAGGCCGATTAGCTTACTGACAGTCGTCTACAAGGTATTTACCAAGGTAATCTGTAACAGAATTTGTGCCACCTTAGATTTCAGTCAACCTAAGGAACAAGCAGGGTTTCGGAAAGGCTACTCAACAGTAGATAATATTCACACTATCAACCAGGTGATAGAGAAATGCGTGGAGTATAATCAACCCCTATATATAGCCTTCATAGATTACGAGAAAGCATTCGACTCGGTCGATACATCAGCAGTCATGCAGGCATTGCGGAATCAGGGCGTAGACGAGCACTACGCAAGACTACTGGAAGACATCTACAACTGCTCCACAGCCACCATAGTCCTCCATAAGAAGAGCAGCAAAATACCTATAAGGAAGGGCGTAATACAAGGGGACACAATCTCTCCAATGTTATTCACAGCTTGTTTACAAGTATTTAGAACACTGGATTGGGAAGAGGTGGGTGTAAGGGTTAATAGGGAATACCTCAGTAACCTCAGATTTGCTGACGATATAGCCTTGCTATGTAACTCGGAAGATGAATTACAAAGCATGATTACTGACCTAAACAGGCAAAGTATAACAGTGGGCCTGAAAATTAATATGCAGACCACCAAAGTAATCTTCAATACCTTGGGAGAGCACAGCGATTTGAGGTAGCTGGCGAGGCATTGGAAGTAGTAAGTGAATATGTCTACTTAGGCCAGGTAGTGACACCTGATCTGAATCATGAGGCTGAGGTAATTAGGAGGATTAAAATGGGGTGGAGTGCACTCGGCAAGCACTATCAGATAATGAAGGGTAGCTTGCCATTGTCTCTGAAGAGGAAAGTGTATAACAGCTGCATCTTACCGGTACTCACCTACGGGGAAGAAACTTTTAGGCTAAGAGGGTCCAGCTTAAATTGAGGACGATGCAGCTAGCTATGGAACAAAAAATGGCAGGTGTAACCTTAAGGGGCAAGAAGAGAGCGGTGTGGGTTAGGAAACAAACGCGTGTTAGAGACATAATAATTGAAATTAAGACGAAGAAATGGGCGTGGGCGGGCCATGTAATGCGCAGACAAGACAACCGTTGGTCAGTAAGGGTAACAGAGTGGATTCCTAGAGAAGGCAAGCGTAGCAGGGGGCGGCAGAAAGTTAGGTGGGCAGATGAGATCAGGAAGTTTGCGGGGATAAATTGGGCCCAGTTAGCACAGGACAGGGATAATTGGAGATCCATGGGAGAGGCCTTTGCCCTGCAGTGGGCGTAGACAGGCTGATGATGATGACTGCCTTCGTCGCCACCCTTGGCCCATGACTCGGCCGTACTCGGCCGCTGGCTTCCTCGCTCCGGCTGGAGCTCATTGTCTTGTTCCTCAAGTCACCATTACGCACGCGCACTGGCTTCCGGCGTCTCTGCTCGTGCCACTATCCTGACATGGCAGCTGCCGTCATCGTTACAGACTTATGCGGTGGCTTGTTACGGTAGTCGTTCCGGGGTCTTTCGTTATTCATTTCGAAAGCAGAGCGGCAAGGGGAACTGCTATCAACTTTTGCTACACTGCCGCCTTCCTATCAGATTAAACACTACACCCAACAGCTGCGTCACTTTAGCGAGGAGCTTCGCGCTGATCCTCACTCGCACGCATGCGTAATCATGCGAGCTACAATTAAAGTTCGGAGCTGGATATCTCGAAGCACAGACACGCTGGAAGAACTGAAGGGAAACTGCGTATAAGTCTCCATTTTTAGGGGCGAAGCTCCTTAAGGTTTGGGTCTGTCCGTCCGTTGTTCCTAGTAGCGCGTTACCTTCAAAGAAATGAATGATGCTACGTGTGGGAGGCGCGCCCTCGGCGCGTGCCTCCCGGCGCGCGAGCTCTCTCACTCTTCCATCTGCTGTCTTGTGAGAGAGACAGAGAGAGCGAAAGGCGCGCGTTGACTATGGAAACGCTCTTTCTTCGATGAACGCGCTACCACAGCTCGCAAAGAAGGAGAACGCGCCCTCACCCGCGAGAGACAAGCTTGACGCAGACAGCATCTTCTAGCGAGTTTCTTGATTGAAAAATACCGACTGCTCGCGCTGGAGAACCGTTCACCGGCCTCACACACACACACACACACACACACACACACACACATATATATATATATATATATATATATATATATATATATATATATATATAACAGAATTGACGATGCGCCTCTTAGAGAACGACGGTTTATTAAGTCAACGTTTCAGTCGCAGCCCGACCTTTTTCATGTCTTGAAAAAGGTCGGGCTCCGACCGAAACGTTGAGTTAATAAACCGTCGTTCTCTAAGAGGCGCATCGTCAATTCTGTTATAAACTAGCGGCAACCCAAGCTATTTTGCATATACAGTATATATATATATATATATATATATATATATATATATATATATATATATATATATCAGTCATGGTGGTGAATAGGCCGGAGGCGTGAAGGCAGAGATGAGTAGTAGACCCTCGGAATTGGCAACAAAAATGCGGAAAGCGTTTATTCAACGTTTCAGCCGGAGACCGGCCTTCATCAGGAATGCCTATAGTTGTATTTCCGCTTCTATTTATACCTATCTGAGAGAGATTTCCATAAAAGAGGAAGAAAGAAAAACATGAAAAAAGAAAGAATAAGAAAAGAAAGAACAGGAAAGATCTAGAACCTGAATGAAACGGAGCAAAGAGTGGGGGAAAGAGCCGACGACGTGTGTCATATGCGGGCATCATGTCCCCCCCTTTCTTCTTTTATTATTATTATTATTCTTGTTCCCCCTCTCTGCCCCCCCCCCTTTTCCCTTTTTTTTATTCCCTCCCCTCCTTACGAAGTGGTTTCCGTGGCTGGACACAATAGTCAAGCCTACACTTCAGGCCCCCCTCAGGTGTGTCAATGTCAAGGGGAAAAAAAGGGGACCAGTAAAAGGGAAGGAAAGAAGAAAGCGGGTGGGGGAGTACAATTGCAGTGACGTCAGTGGCGGTGGCGCCTAGAAGTCTGCGCCCGGACCGGCGAAAACGTGCACTGACCTGCCTGCGCGTTTGGCCAAATCCAGGGGGAAAGAGAAAAAAAAAGAAAAGGAATGTTTCAGAGAAATAATTAGAATAAGGCATGTAAAAGATGAATGGTCAGGTAGTTAAAAAAAACAAGAAGGGAAAAATCATCAGATTCGCTTTGAAAAACGTATATATATATATATATATATATATTGTGAGCGCGATCTATGAACTACTCTTCTTCATCTCTAGGAATCATCATCACTTGTATTTCTTCCTCATCTCTACATATCATCATCACCTGGACGATCCGATCTTCGTTGTCGCAGGTCGTGATCGGCCATATTAAACGATCCCTTATAAGTGGTGGACGGTGCTTTTCGATCCTCAAGACCTCTCGCCCGTCTCACTGGAGCTCCGTTCGGGTCGCCGCATAGCACTTCCTGCGATGCCTGCTGACGACAATCAAGGTAGCTCTGCTGCTGCCGCCGCCGCGCAGATTCCGTCATCCCTTGTGGCCATCCACAACCGCCATCGTGACCCACCCATCTTCGCTGGGCTGCGGGGTGATGACGTCGATGACTGGCTCCAGACCTACAACCTTGTAAGCGACATCAATAGGTGGGACAACGTCCAGAAGCTGCGAAATGTCCCCTTCTATTTGTCGGACGTCGCGAAGACCTGGTTTTGGAACCATGAGCCGGATCTTCCCGACTGGGCGACGTTTTCACAACTTCGGCAAATCTTCGGCGCTTCCGCTGTTCGTGCAGAGGTGGCGAAGAAGAAACTCGGTGAGCGCATCCAGTTCCCTGGCGAATCGTACACCTCATACATTGAGGATGTGCTAGCGTTGTGCAAACGCGTCAATGAACGCATGTCCCAAGCTGACCAAATACGGCACATTATTAAGGGCATCAACACCATCGCCTTTAACGCACTCGCAACACAGAATCCCGCCTCTATCCAAGACGTAATATCCACTTGCCAGCGCCTTGAGGAACTGCAGTCCCTACGACTATCCACCGATGCCACAGACAGTCGTCCACCTTCGGCAATGGAATTGCGCTCTCTCATACGTGACATCGTACGGGAGGAACTTCACGGGCGGTGTTCTTCCTGCGCGAAGGAACCTACCATGCCCACTTCCTCGGCCGGCTTGCGCGACATCATAAAAGAAGAGATTGCATCGGCGTCGCGGCTGACGTGCTCCGACGGCGCCTGCGCTCGACAGGTGCCAACGTACGCCGACGTCGCGGCGCTCTCTCCTGCTCCTCCCGCGCCTGTACCAGCAGAACACTACGTACCTGTGAGTTCTTTGTCACCACCAAGACGCGTACAGCCTTATTATCCTCATCCGCCATCCGGTCGACCAATATGTTACTACTGTGGCTATCGCGGCCATATCTCCCGGTTTTGTCGACGTCGTCAACAGGATGAGCAACGTGGCTACGCACCACAGGAGAGAACAGGCGGCCGCCCCCCTACGGGCTACCAACGAACCCCCTATCGTTCGTACTACAGCCGATCACCATCTCCTCCTTACCCTACCGACACGCCTATGAATGCGCGAGAATCTCGCCGCAGGTCACCCTCTCCGCGCCGGCGTTCAGTGTCACCTCTTCGCAGCGCCACTCATGCTCCTAACAACCACCCGGAAAACTCACCGATGCAGTTTTAGGAGGGAAAACTGCATCCACTGGACAGCTTACAATTCCTCCAGAGCGACCGTCGAACTTGTTGTTAGTATTTGCGGAAGGTCTACCCGTCGAAGCTCTTGTTGACACTGGTGCCGCCATTTCGATTATACGTGCCGACTTGTGTTGCCGCCTTCGAAAAGTGATGACGCCTTATTGCGGCCCTTCTCTTCGTGGAGCGACCAACGCCTTCATTCGTCCAATTGCGCAGTGTACAGTTCGTGTTCATATTGACGGCATTCGCCATCACATTGTTTTTGCTGTGTTTCGCGAGTGTTCGCACGAGCTGATTTTAGGATGGGATTTTTTGTCTTCGGCGTCCGCTGCTATCTCTTGTCGTGAGCGACTCGTACACCTTCATGAGACAAACTGCTCGCTTCCGAGCCACGAACAACGCTTGCGCCTCGTCACCTCCTCCGATTACGTTCTTTGGCCTTCTAGAGAAGAAATTATAGGTGTGAACTCTAGCGACATTTTCGATGGCGACGTGCTCGTTGTTCCCTACGGTCAAGCTCTATCCCGAGGAATTCTTATTATGCCTGGCCTTATTCGCTTCTTCAAGGGCTCTGCATTCCTGACGGCTGTAAATCAAGGCGCCGAACCGCTAATGTTACCCCGTGGATCAAGTCTCACATGCGCTGCTGATACCCACCCACAGGCAATCGTAGCTCTTTCGACCGGCCTACCGGAGTCAACGTTGCCGCCACCAACTACCACTACCTTACCACTATCGGCAACCATAAGCCCTGATCTGACACCTGCACAGAGCCAAGGCCTTCTCGCCCTGTTGGAAAAACATCACTCTCTGTTCGACATCAACTCGGCTGCCCTCGGTATGACTACTGCAGCGACTCATCGCATACAGACAGACGGCTCCCGCATTGTTCACCGGCGGCCATATCGTGTGTCCCACACAGAGCGCAAGATTATCGAGGAAAACGTATCAGACATGCTCCGAAGGAACATCATACGACCTTCTTCGAGTCCCTGGTCTTCCCCAGTCGTCCTCGTGCAGAAGAAAGACGGGTCCGTGCGTTTTTGTGTTGATTACCGTGCCTTAAACAAAATCACGCGCAAGGATGTTTACCCCTTGCCACGGATCGACGATGCATTAGATTCCTTACATGGCGCCGAGTATTTCTCTAGTCTTGACCTTAGATCGGGCTATTGGCAAATACCCGTGTCGGAGTCCGACAAGGAGAAAACAGCCTTTGCTACGCCAGATGGGCTGTACGAGTTTAATGTAATGCCTTTCGGACTCTGTAATGCGCCTGCCACTTTCGAGCGTATGATCGACACTGTCCTTCGTGGCTTAAAATGGAGGACATGTCTGTGCTACTTGGACGATATTGTAGTATTTTCGACTACATTTGCCGAACACCTGGAGCGTCTCGAACAAGTGCTTTCCTGCCTCGCACGCGCGGGCCTACAGCTCAATACGAAAAAATGTACTTTCGCAAGCAAGTCCATCAAGGTGCTGGGGCACTTAGTCAGTAAAGACGGCATTCGACCGGACCCTGAAAAACTTTCCGCCGTCCTCGAATTTCCCCGTCCTCGACGCCAAAAAGATCTGCGCAGTTTTCTCGGACTGGCTTCCTACTTCCGGCGCTTCATACGCAACTTTGCTGCGCTTGCATCTCCGCTCCATCAACTCCTTTCAAACAATGTACCATTCGTTTGGTCGGACGATTGTGAAGATGCGTTCATAAAACTGAAACACGCTCTAACGTCGGACCCCGTATTGTGCCACTTTGACCAAAGCGCAGCCACTATCCTTCACACTGACGCTAGCAGTCATGGTCTCGGCGCTATTCTCTTGCAGCGTGACAAGACCTCGCGTGAACGAGTCGTCGCTTATGCAAGTCGTACGTTGACCACTGCTGAGAAAAATTATACTATAACCGAACAGGAGTGCCTCGCTGTTGTTTGGGCCGTGCAGAAATTTCGCCCATACCTCTACGGCCGCCACTTCACCGTCGTTACCGACCATAATGCGCTGTGCTGGCTCTCATCGCTCAAGAACTTATCGGGTCGCCTTGGTCGCTGGGTGATACGTTTACAAGAGTATGACTTCGATTTAATCTACAGGTCCGGAAAGAACCACCAAGACGCCGACGCCCTTTCTCGCCAGCCTTTGCCGAGCAGTAATGACTCAGCATCACCAAGCGGTAGTAACGCGCCCTCCGGGCTTTCACTATCGCCTTTGCCCGTATCAGCGCTCGACTGGCTGCAACCTGACCACCAATCTGCCCTCGTCCCCCACCAACGGGATGACCCGTATTGTCGGACTATCCTAGAGCGCATGCAAGGTTCTTCTGCACCTCCAAACGCCCGGCTTCGTCGTCAGCTCAAGCAGTTCAAGCTTCAAAATGGGGTCTTGCATCGCTATATCTATCACGTCGATGGCAACAAGTGGGTTCCCGTCATACCGCGTTCTTTGCAACGCGAGGTACTAGAAGCATTTCACGATGACCCGACGGCAGGCCACCTAGGATATCATAAGACGTACGACAAAATACGAAGTCGATGCACATGGCCCGGCCTGTCCTCCACCGTCGCCAAGTACGTCACATCATGCTCTCTTTGTCAAAGCCGCAAGCGACCTACGACTGCTCCTGCTGGTCTTTTGCAACCTCTTCCCTGCCCCGCTTCGCCTTTCGAAGTCGTCGGAATAGACTTGTACGGTCCACTTCCCAAGACCTCAAATGGTAATCGGTGGATTGTGACGGCCGTGGACCACCTGACACGCTATGCGGAGACAGCATATCTCCAATCTGGTACCGCCGCTGAGGTTGCCGATTTCTTTCTGACCAATATCTTTCTACGACACGGAGCCCCGCGCGTTCTCCTCAGCGACCATGGCAAGGCCTTCCTATCGTCTCTTCTTAACGAAGTTCTGCGTGCCACCAATACTGTCCACAAGACCACCTCCAGCTACCATCCGCAGACCAACGGCTTGACAGAGCGTTTTCATCGTACTCTGTCAGATATGATTGCCATGTACATCCGCCCCGACCACACCAACTGGGATGCAATCCTGCCGTTCGTCACATTCGCATACAATACGGCTGTACAGCGTACCACCGGCTTTTCACCATTTTTCCTCGTGTATGGCCGCTCGCCAAGTTTACCATTAGACGTGTCGCTACTTAAAGCAGCTCCTGCACTCACAGGGACGCCCTTTTCCGAGCAGTTTTTGTCCCGGGTCGCGGATTGCCGTCATCGGGCTCGCATCAACACCAGCATCTCTCAGGAAGTTCGGAAAGAGCGCTACGATTCGACTCACCGCACTGTGACTTTTTCCCCTGGAGACGAAGTGCTCCTATGGACACCTGTGCGCGTTCCCGGCTTGTGCGAAAAATTCGCCAGTCATTTTATTGGACCCTACGTGGTCATTGAAAAGACATCCCCTGTCAATTACCGCGTATCGCCGCTTCGAATCCCTTCCGACCTCCGTTGCCGTGGTACCGAGATTGTTCATGTCGCTCGATTGAAACCGTACACGCGCCGGGTCTCATGATAATGCGCGGCCAGGCGGCCGCTTCCACTGCGGGAGGGCATTAGTGTGAGCGCGATATATGAAGTACTCTTCTTCATCTCTAGGAATCATCATCACTTGTATTTCTTCCTCATCTCTACATATCATCATCACCTGGACGATCCGATCTTCGTTGTCGCAGCTCGTGATCGGCCATATTAAACGATCCCTTATAATATATATATATATATATATATATATATATATATATATATATATATATATATATATATATATATATATATATAGGCACTGGATCTTGACTTGCAATGAAGTGCCGGTGGGAGATTTCACTTGTGCATAGTTGAACCATAAGGATTCGTAGCGTGCGCGTTAACTAAATTAATCCGGAACTCGGCACGATCTACGATGAACCACCGGAGCTTCGCCCACTCATCATCATTCACTCCGTGGATATGCTGTGAATTTTTTAATACAAACATACCGACTTAGTGCAGCCAATAAAAAGCTCATTATTAAATTTTCGTTAATTAGGCTCCTGGCAGGTATACTCATCATCTCACTTTTTGTCCCCCTAGATGCACAGATCATTTGCGCAGGTGGTCTTCCAGTGCGTACCGCCGTCTAATTTTAGGAAAACCAGAAAGCTTAATTTTGAACACTCGTTATGACGCCGCCATCGACCTCAGTCACATTCTCTGGCGCTGTTCTGCGTTACCCAGCGATATGGACAACACTTAAGCGCGGTGGGGAGCAACTCTATGCAGTCTCACATTAGTAGAACAGTCATGGGCCCGCGAAGTGGTCGAAACGCTACGCCTTTCAACCCTAACGTGCGTGCGGCAGCTTATGGCTAGAAAACTCGCGGCACCTAATGTGCCTGAATTGAGTTAAACGTCCATCCATCGATGAGTGTTCTACTCACCGAGGAGGAAGAATTCGTCGCGATGAAATTGCTGCGTGCGCACGAGCCTATCATCAAATATTTCTTTTTTTGCATTAGGGTTCCTGATTACTCAGAAACAGCGTAGATTTGGACGACGTGGTAAAATGTGATGAATAATGTCCCTAGCTTTTAGCGCTGCTATGAAAACTCCGTTACAACTTCTCCTTCCGGAAAACTATGAACGCTGCTGGTCTTAAACCACGAATCACGCATGTTACTACACAGCGAAAATCTTTCGACATTGCTTTTTTTATCAGCCTTCGGGACTGTGGCACGGCAGCCATTTGACAACCATGTCTCGGCGCACGCAATAATATGAGAATGGCTTTGCTTCAAGAGGCGCCATAAATACCTGTAGGATGCATACCTATAGCTGCACCATGAATACCTATAGGATGCAGTCGCCGTCCTGACGAAAAGAGGTCCACTTATCGAAACGTTGGCTTCTGAGACATTCCATGTTCTACATCGTTTTTAGCGATCTGTTCATCGATTATAGGGTGCATCGAGACTCGTCCATATAGAGTGGGCGCGCGAGTGTTTGGTTGTAAAAGCCAAAACTTGTAATGCCATGAGGCAACGGGCGGGTGTAGTGCAGTCGGGTGCGTTGCAACCGCGGAACCATAACCAATAGGTTCTGGATATACCGTCAAAGTTCTCAGCCTTTGTGATTTCGTCCATTATGCAATAACTGAGTAATACTAAGAATTTTTTAAGCACTTCTGTGGACCGGTGCTATCTCGTGCACGCAATAGTCTGTAAGGAACCTAAAGACGGACCTAAATATCTATATTGAAATTCTGTTAAGAAAATTATTAATTACACTACTCACCCAAGATATTCTTTTCTGTCGGCGTTCCTGTTCGAGCGGCATGAACAGGAACATCTGTGTGGTGACATGCTAATTAGGGCACGTCGCAACTGAAATATGTTAATAACTACTAAAATTTTACCAGACATTGGAACGAACTTCTGCAGTTCACAGCTTACGCTGTCCCGTCCATATTCCTTATAATTTTGTATGTGTGCAACTTCATTTTAAAATTCATTCACAAATGAAAGTCGACCGGTGGGTGCAATCTATCATCGCGTGTATTAATGAAACTGACTTTGAAAACAACAAATTGTAGGTAATTCGTTCGCAATCCCTTTAGCATCGCTAAATCTCTACAACGAAAAAGTTTACTTGCAAAAAGTAGATGTCAGTAAAGATGTTCTTCTAATCATTTATAACATTTCTAGCACAACGTGGTCTGTTCGCTTTTCTGTATGCGGTGTTACAGCGGATAGAGTGCTCGGCTACTGACCGAAGGACGTGGGTTGCATACCGGCCCTGGCCGCCGCAATTTCATGCAGACGTAAACGCTAGAGGCTGGCCATGCACTTTGAGTTATCAGTTCCCTTTCGAAAGCCCCAGGTGATCAATATTCACGGAGTCATCAATTACGGCGCGCGTGAATCATATCGTGTTTTTGGCGCGTTAAACCCCAGCAATCATCATCAATTTTTTTTCTTTGTTTAAACGTAGATTAACACCTGCCCTCCAACCCTCCATAGTGAGTAGTGAAAATACATCAGTGTGTATGCCTGAACCAAGCAACATGGAGTAACTGTAATATGGGCGTGAATTTTTTTGTAAAGCAGATTTCTCACCCGTATCCTTATGTCGCAGCAGTCAGTGTACCACTGTGTCTCTCGATCAGTAAAATTCAATTTTTGGATCTACTACTTGCCACAGGCGTTGGCGGTTCACATAGAAGTAGAGAACACTACCAAAATAACCAAGGAGGAAGAAGGCGGTCACCCAGTCAAGCCCGTGGCATGTGTTGAGTTACGCGTCCGCAGTCTCAGATGGCGCCACCGTCGAAACGATTGCAGCGAACCTGGTATCCGCGGTAAATAAAAGTCAGCTAACCCTAATAAAAAGAAAACTGCACGACCACAGTAGTAAAGAAAAACTTGTTCTGTAATAAAAAAACTCTCAGCCACGAGCATGATAAATCACCATTTCAAAGGAAAGTTTGACAAAGATGATTCGGCGCGTCTCGCCAGCACCGACGCTCGCTCGTTCGCTGCAGACGTTCGTAGCAGACGACTCGAGGACCGCGAGCGCGCTGCAGAAACGCGAAGGCACGAACTACAGACAGCAATTATGGCGCTTGTGTACGGCTGCACGAAATCGTGTGATGCATCTGGCAGGGACGGCGAGCACTTCTACACCATTCCGGCAGACAGCAGGTATTTATGTACTTACTATGTTCACAAACCAGGCAGCCGCGAGGGCAGGCGACGGGCCCTCGCCACAATTCATTCAGCTACAAACACACGCAGCACATAAATATACAGGCAATTACACGGGAAAGCAGTGCTGGGGCAATTAGTCACCAGTAGCGCGAGCAGCCGACCCGAGCTCGCGAGCACCATGGCGTTACCATATTATATTCCCTTTTGGATTGGCTCGTCTCAAGCAGGATTTGGCAGTCTAATAGCTTACCGCGACTCCCAGGGGCCGCCACCGTCGCGACAAAAACAAAAAACGTCTCTATTAGCTCTATTGGCGTGCCACTCCCTTGACCCGGTCCTGCCATCGGTTGCTGGCTGTGCTTTCACCGCTGGCTCTCTTCACTGCACTCAGTGACCGCTTTGCAAGTGAGGCACCATCAGTCGCTTACACTCGACTGCCTGGGAAGTAGCGGACACAACGAGAACAGCCATGCGGATCTTCCGGGCAGAGCTCACACCGAATCCTCGGGGCAGCCTGTCAGCTCCGGCACTAACCGAATACTACTGGATGCCTCCCATTTCTCTGACATGCACAGCAGTGAGCCAGGTACCCGACCAAGTGCCGGTTTCCACCTCGACGGCCTCGCTCCTGCCATGCGGTGTGTCGCAGTCGTCACCAACAGCGCTTCGCGAGCCGGTCGTGGAGACCCCGTCCTCTGGCGATTCATCTACAGGCCTCCCCACGGACGCCAACTTCCTGCACCGTCCGTTTGGAAAGTCGCTGCCACCGCGCACCCTCAAGCGCGCCTTCTTGGCGGCAGCGCTGGTTGCGGGTATCGTGGCCGTCATATTGACGTCCAGCCAGCTCCTCCAGAGAGGCGGCTTTTCAGAAGAATCAATGTTCACGGAAGCGGCAGCACGGCCTTTGGTGGATAAGTCGTCGTCAAAACCAAGTGGTTCGCCACGTGGACTACGTCAGTGGAGGTGATGACGACGAAATAACGACATACATCACGACCATCGCAATAGAAGCTAATGAGGAAGAGAGTGACGCTACAAAGAGTACAATGACAAGCCCTACACCAACGCGGCGCTCTAAAAAAACAACGCGTCTGCGACTTCTATCAAGTTCCCGACGCAGAGGGCGAGGTGTTTCAAGAACCTTCATTGGGTCTCGTAAGCGAACGCAGCCAGCGAAAGATGCGTCACCGCTATTGCATTTGGCAACATCTGGCGGAGAAAAAAAGAAGCAAGCCCCCCGCCATCGGACAAGAAAAGTCAAGCACGCCCTCGACCAGCCTCAAAGAACAACCTTTAGCGGTCGGCTGCTGGTGGTGACACGCGACACCAACCCAGTGTCGTTGAAGGAGAAAACGCTAGGCGGAGCTGTGCCGGCGAGAAGAAACGGGGGTAGCTAGGTTGGGTAGCCCAGTGCTATATCCCCTAGCAGGGCCAGTGCCTCCTGAACAAATATTTCATGATTATTGTAAAAACGTTTCCATTCGGGTTGGGGAAAGGCTGTTTGAATGCCTTCCAGATTCATAAATGTGATATATAAAGAACTTTCGCATAGCCTCATAAAACTGCTCTCAAAGGGACGCCTTCTGGTGCGGTACCCAATTTATAGTGGTATATTTGCCTTACATGCAACCCCTTCGTATGTTACGATTCATGTTCTGTACTGCGTAAAGATGTTGAGCTTATTAAGAAACATGCATGGAGAAATAATATTCGCTGTTATCCTTGTCTGGTCACCTGCCGCCACATTTTAGAACAGCTAACCCATAGAGTCTCGAAGGGCGCTAAAGAAATATGTTAGTTTCCTAAAAATAGTTGGAATGCTTCTCACGGATCCTCGAACAGATTGTTTTACCCTCATACCTAGACCAATTTCGCTGTGTGAAATCGCTCTTCTAAAGCGAAGTTCAGCTGCCGAAATTCCATGTCGTTCGGTCTACATAGTCACCGCCTCGCCCCAGAGCGATACATTTCTGCTGGCGCTGTCTCCCGTGTAAGCGCAAACATTGAAATACAGGGAAGCCATATCCCAGATATTGCCGGAATTAGACGCTGCACAGTTATTGCCACTTGCGTGCAATTGTGCGTTTTGTTGTCTTTTCTTAATTGCGCAGCAACCAGATTTTTTGGAAGGAGTCGGGCCGCAGTGGGCGCCAAATACGGGCTCTGGTCGTCTTGTTGTCCATTGGCACAGACAACAATCATCATTAAATGTGCACACGTAGCAGGTTAGTTTACATTATGTACAACGTTGGAGGTGCCGCTATAGACTGTGCTTGCTTGGGGACCCGGGAGCCTGGGTTTTATTCGTAACCACCTAAAACGCGGTAGGCTGCCCTCAGTCGGTTAATAGAGCCCGTTAATATGCATCTGTCTGCTTGTCATGTCTACATTTAAATCGCAAGATAGAACAAACAGCATGACTATTTCTCTTGCTTAAACACCCAATCGTTGTTGTCAAATTTTGAACGTCTATTTTGGTTGGTCCTTGAGTGATATAGGTTTGACATTGACAACTGAACATTCAATCGTAAGTGGCACATACACGCCTGGCCGAACACTGCGGGTTTGAGCCGCGTATGGTCGTACTTTATGGCACTTTATGACGTTGTTTATTGCTCAGGTACCCTGACTTACCTCCCCACGGTGCTTCTTACGGAAAGCAAAAAGAAACAAAAATAAACAAACAAGAACCTAATAAAAAGTAAAAATCCTGTAAAAGACATCTGTTTGTTCAGTCGCATTAAGATGGTGTCATATCAGCGCGTAAGGTTAGCAGAGAAAATAGTGATTTTATCGTTAGTATACAATAACAGAAAGTAACTAATTTCAGGTAGATTCACACCACACTGCATAAGTGGGTATGAGCCACCGGCAATATGAAAGAAATCATGTGTGCTTCTTACGCGTATTGTATATGAGGGTCTGGGTTCACGAACTCTCTTAATTCCATAACCATCGTAAGTAGTAGCAGCAGCAGCAGCAGCCTATCATGTCCGCTGCAGGACGAAGGAGTCTCCCAATGCTTTCCATCCGTTCCTGTCCTGTGCGAGCAGATTTCATCTGATGCCTGCGACTTTCTTGATTTCGTCATTCCAACTTACTCTCTGCCGTCCACGGCTGCGCTTACCCTTTTTTGGTATCCATTTCGTCGTTCTAACAGTTCATCGGTTATATATCCTTCTTATCGCGTGGCCTTCCCATGTCCATTGTTTCTTCTTTACTTCGATTATTATGACGGCTGCCCTTTTCTGTTCCTTGACCCACTCGGCTGTCTTCCTATTTCTTAATGTAACGCCTATCATTTTTCGTTCCCTTACCCACTGTGTAGTTCTTAACTTCCTCTCTAGCTTCTCTTTTTGTTAGAAACAACTTAATGTGCAAACAGACAATGAAGCCTAGGAAAGCATAGGGGAAGTTACTTGTGGTATTGTAATTGTGGAGAAAGTAGAAAGGAATTAAAGTGGACGAAAAGACAAACCTGCCTTCGGTGGGACCCGAACCCACGACCTTCGGATGTCGCGTCCGATGCTCTACCAACTGAGCTACAAAGGCGGTCGTCCCCCCGTCCATTTTATTGTGTATTTATGTACGTATTATCCTGGGAGTGTTAGGCAGCGCCACTCGTGGCCAAGTCGGCGTGCGTGGAACGCACTTTCTTGCCAGGAGGCGTCACGTAGAACGTGAACTTAGATGAGATGGCTGCTGCCCAATAAGCTCTCGCATGCTACCTAAGGCACCAAGTCTGCCGCAGCGAGGCCCAAGCTATGAAATAACGAAAGGGAAGGGGTCAAGGGCTCGTTCTTTATTTGTTAGAAACAACTTAATGTGCAAACAGACAATGAAGCCTAGGAAAGCATAGGGGAAGTTACTTGTGATGTTGTAATTGTGGAGAAAGTGGCGCTGCCTAAAACTCCCAGGATTATAACTACATAAATACACAATAAAGTGGACGGGGGGACGAGCGCCTTCGTAGCTCAGTTGGTAGAGAATCTGACGCGACATCCGAAGGTCGTGGGTTCGGGTCCCACCGAAGGCAGGCTTGTCTTTTCGTCCACTTTAATTCCTTTCTACTTTCTCCACAATTAAAATACCACAAGTAACTTCCCCTATGCTTTCTTTGGCTTCATTGTCTGTTTGCTCATTACGTTGTTTCAAAGCAAGACTAGGTTAGAACTGCACTGTGGAGGCCCAACAGAAAATTTCTCGCCGTATTTCTGAACTTTAGTGATCTACGGTGTCCGTTTTAAACTCATTTTTTCCGGCGTCCCCAGCCTCATTGAACTAAAACCGGGCTGCGAAAACTGGCACCTTGTTAGCAACTTTCTTACGACATTTGGGTCATATCCCATCCCTGCCTTTGCATGTAACAGGAACGAGTGTTCCATGGGCATTCGTTTCTTAGGAAGATATAAAGACCAACGCGTGTGTATAGCGAAAACGCATGAGCTGCGCATTCGCGGGCAATATACGTGTAAGAAGAGTAGCGCTTACAGAAATATGCTAATTAGGTAAGCACATGCTTTTTCCTTCTAAATCTTTTGCGGCACAGAAATGTTTAGACCAATACAGTCGTTCTTCTGCGCAAATTTCGGCTGCTTTCAGTCAGATAAAAGATGCAAAAAGCTTGTCACGCTCACTTAAAAATATTTGCTCCGTGCACAAACCTTACGCAAATATCTGATGTCTCGCTTATACTTATATCATGATTTACATAGTGAAAAACAGTGCTATAATGAGTACATTACAGTATGTGTTATTATGCACATATTTTATGAACTAACTCATTATAAATCCTAATGAAACCTCTTATACATTTTTGTCTCTTTTCCCTAATCAGTTTTCTTTGAATGATGTTTGATTTCTTATTCAAATTGTTGTTGTGCTTATATATTTTCTTCAGATTGACATCCTACTATCTTATTGCTATTGGACTAACAAGTGTTCTGAATTTTCATGAGCTGTACCATAAACGAGTCCCACTTTCAAACCTTTTTCTTTTCTAATCTAGTGTTGATGGCAAGGTTATCGTACTGAATTGCACGCATCTTATAATGCTACTATTATTTTTACATGGAAGTGGGCGCCACGGAATTGGTAACAAGCAACAGGCCTTTACGAGCATTCAATGGACATTGCAGATGACATAATTTTCCAATTATACAAATAATTTTGTATAATCGCTGCACTTCTGTCGTTAATATTTTACCGAATCCAATTTTTTAAACATGGGACAGATATAGTTAGGGCACTGACCGAACCTCATTCAAGTTTCTCCTTCCATCCATCCAACCACTGGCATCAGTGATGCTGAAGTAACACAACAAAGCAACCAAACGCTTCAGCATTGAAGAAAGTTTATTCGCTATACCAGTGCCTCGTGCGTGTGGTGCTTTTCTATGGGCAGCACAGCTGAGGATTTCAATTTCTTTATGCCGAAGTTCTTTCAGATGGCAGGCTCAAACTGGTCCTCAGTGAAATGACGCTGCAAAATACAGCACTGTTAGAGCACAAGTCGATATCTTTTACAGCGTGCACAATATTAGAAGTACTACAAACAACACATTCGTGACACAACATAGGTAACTTTCTCCTGCTTGTGTTTCCCAATATATAAACAGCTACAAATGTTTAGGCGACGCGCCTCTTTATAAAAAAGAAATCCACAGAGCCACAAAGCGAGCAGCGTTATTACAGAATTTCTTTGACGTTAAGTCCACATAGGACACGAAAGCAGACCCTCGCTATTCCGCTCATATCACGCCATGCTTATTTCTTAACCAAATGCTTGCAATAACCGGATGCAATCCTTTAGAACCGGTAAAGTATGCGAAAAAGCATAAGGTCACTAGATGCGGGTATGTGTGTTTTTCTGTTAAACCAGCCGCGAAGTACCCCGGAGCAAGTAGACTATGTGACTGAGCAATATCGTCCGAAGCGACGCACGCGCTTTGGATGTAGAGAACTACAGTGGTGTATTAAATCAGGCCACAAAGGATCCTCGGGTGTATGTGCATAAATCAAGGCACAATACTTTTCATTCCTCCACTTGAGTTCCTACCAACACGCTGGCACCGCGGCATGAGTCGAGTACGCGCGAGTTGTGAACGTAGAAAAATACGCACTGTAAGCGTAGACTATGGTTCGCGCAAATACAGTATGTGCTACAGTGTGTGCTAAAAAGCGGTCGGACAGATGTGCGTAATTAAAAAAGTGCCCCCACCTCCCCGAAGGGAATCGTGAGGAAATGCGAATGCGCATTTATATATACGTGCGAGCGAGCGAACGGCGAGAGAAGGAGCGGCGAAGCACTGCACCTACCCTCTCCTACACTCTCTCCACATACGCGGGAGCTCCGCCGAGCTCCCGCGATGCGAGCGCCCTCACACGCCAGAGCGCGCTCCTCCTCTCCACTCACTCTCCGCTACTCCGCCCGCACCACCGGCTCTTCTCGTTTTGGCTCGGAGGAAGCAAGTCGCGTTTTTTTTCTAGCTCCGTCCCTTGTTTTCATATTAATACTTTTGCACCACCCGTGCCTTATTATTTTTCTTTAGTCCACTCCTCGCGACAGCGCTCACGAGCGCAGTCCTCTTAGGGCTCGCAGGAGGTTGCGGCCTCATGTTTTAAACGGCCCAACTTCTCTTTTCTTTCTTTTTCCTTGTCCTTTTTTTTTCATTTATGAGGCCCGGTCCAGCCATCCACAAACATAATGGCTGACACCCCGGAGGACTTCCCGCCATGCTTCGCCCTTAGCAGCACCATGGGCCGTTCGCGTGCTTACGATCTGCTGCTCAGGGAAGCGGGAAAGATACTCAACTGCCCACCCAGCCGCGTCCCGCTCTCACCGCGACGCCGCACACGCCGAACCAAACGGCACACTCCTGCTCGTCTGGCCAAGCGATCACGACCGGGCAACACGTCGTCGCAGCCTTCTGACCACGACCAGCACAGTGTGTGCGCTGCGCGAGGTACGGACACATAGAGGTGACGTGCAGCTTTCCTCAGCGCTGCCTCCGTTGCGGTGGCCCGCACCAACATGGAGACTGCACCGCGACCTCACCAAGGTGCCTGTTCTGTGGCGGTCACCATCTGGCCACCGAACCGCGGTGTCCGCGCTGGCAGGAGGAGCGGCGGCTTTTAGAGGTGCGCGCAAAGCTCCCGCTCAAATCTCCCGCCGTGACGCCATTACCATAACACGACACACGGCTCCAGCACCCCCCGCACCTCGCGCATCGCAGCAAGTACGGCAGGGAGTGCCCTTCTCCTCGGCTGCCACCGCAACCGCGCGCGCCCCTGCACTGGAGCCGAGACCTGGCCCCGCACCCACCGGACGCAGCCCCACTGACAGGAGGGCGGCAGTAATTTCTGTTCTGGCGGCTGCAGTGAATGCCGCAGTGGGCTTCCTCCTTCCCGAGTCGCCAGTTCGACTACTTTGTGCTGCGGCACTGGCGACCCACTCCGCCCTGTCACCTGATCACGGCGAGTAGCCGACGAACACCGAGGCCGCGCATACTGCAGTGGAACTGCAATTCCCTGCGCCGCCGACACGCAGAGCTGGCAGCATACCTTCCCCTGCGCGACTACGATGTTCTGGCTTTACAGGAAACGTATGCTCGCGCGGAGGAGGCATCGCTGCCCGGCTACATCGGCTATAGCAGCCCCACGCAGTGTGCGCTCGAGGCGTGCAATGACGCTCCGTGCCTCGATGCCTCGCACTCGCCAGGGAAGCTCCGCGCGGCCCTTTACATTCGGGCGACCCTCGCCCATGCCCTGGTCTCGACGGTGAACTTTTGTGACACAGCAGTGGAGTGTGTGGCAGCGACAGTGCGTGTTGACCGTGTGGACAAATCTGTAGTGAGCGTTTATGTTCGTCCCCTGCCCGCGGCCAACTATTCGTTCCTGCCCGCACTCGTTTCAGTGCTCGCGTGTGACCAGGTGCTGTGCGGGGATTTCAACGCCCATCACATCTCCTGGGGCTGTGCCAGGTCCAACAAGCGCGGCAGTGACCTGCGGGAAGTGATCACCAGGGCGGACCTCCTCGTGCTGAACACGGGACTACCTACGTTCGTCCGCCCTGGTACAACAGCACTGTGATCGACATGGCCCTTGTGTCGGAAGGCTGCTCGTATGAGTGGAAGCGAGAAGCCGACACGGCCGGGTCGGATCACTACCCCATCTCCCTATCGCCCTCTCAGCCCGCCCGCGGTGCAGTGCGTGTTTACAGTGTGGTGAGGTGGCCGATGTTTCGTGAGCTGTGCGCGTCCGAACAGTGCGCGGGTGACTTTTTCGAACACATCTCCGCATGCGCCGAACGTGCCTCGACGCGCTGTGTGGTGCCCGCCGGATCGCCCGTGCCCGACATCAAACTGTTGAACCTTCGTGCGGTTCGGCGGCGCGAGCAGCGACGCGCCCTCCGGTCATCGGCGGACTCTGGCGCATGGACTCGCTACAATCGCCTCGACGCGGTGTGCCGACGTCACGCGCGGCGGCTACGAGATCGAAGCTGGACAGGGGTGTGTTCGTCACTCAGCGACCCCCGAAGACACGACCGCGGCTGGCGCATAATGCGCGCCATGATACAGCCGAAAGTGTCGCGCTTCCCTGTCCTCGCTATCGTCGTCGCGCGCGGCATCACCAAGAAAGAACTTGCGGAGCTTCTGGCATTAGCTTTTGAAGTTCCGCCAGCAGCACCGCATGCCGTAGCGACCATGCGCCCAGCCCAACGCACCCTCCCTCCCGTAGAACCGGTCTTGGCTGCAGACATCCGCGCACTGTGCGAGGAGGACTTCACTCTCTCTGAACTGGAAAGAGTCCTGCACCGCAACCGAAAGTGCAGTGCTCTGGGCGCTCACCGGATTACGCATCAGATGCTCCGGAACCTGGACTCAACACAGCGCCCTGTCCTGCTGCAGGAATACAACCGGGTGTTTTCCTGCGGCCGCCTTCCGGATACGTGGCGCTCGGCCGTCGTGATTCCTGCCCTGAAGCGAGGTAAGCCGCCGCGGGAGCTGAACTCCTACCGGCCTATCTCGCTGACCTCCGTGGCTGGGAAAACCATGGAGGGCATGGCCTTACATCGCCTGCAGTGGATTGCGACGGCTCGTGACTTCTTCCCGGCGGAACAGTGCGGCTTCCGTCCCGGTCGTGCCACAGCCGACTGCCTCGCCACCGTCGTGAGCACCCTCGAGAAAGCCCTGTACGACAGAGAGATGGCTATCTTGCTCCTTCTCGACGTCAAGTCGGCGTTTGACTCCCTCCCCCACGAATCCATCATCGATGCAGTTCGTGCGCTCGGAGTTGAGGGCAAGCTCCTGCGCTACGTGAGGCATTCCTCGCCGATCGCACGTTCTGTGTGCGCGTGGGGAGGGCAACGAGCACACCGCACCCAGTGTCATCGGGCGTGCCATAGGGAAGTGTACTGAGACCTTTTCTCTTTAATGTTGTGCTCGCGCCACTCATCGAGTGCCTTCCGAGCGCGGCACCCTTCCCTGTGCGCGCGGTGATCTACGCCGACGACGTCGCCCTGTACGTGAGGGGCCCCACGCAGCAAGCGAGCAGGGTGCGTGCATCCTTGCAGCAGGCGCTCGACTGTGTGGCCACTTTCATCGCCGGCATCGGACTCACCATCTCGCCGGCGAAGACTGAGGCACTTATTGTTGTCCACCCCCGAGCCGCCCCGCGCTGCACCATGCCGTGCCTTCAGCTCCACGGTGCGCCCATCGCCTGGCGGAACAGCGTGAGGTACCTCGGGCTGACGATCGACGATCGTTTGCGGTGGCACCCCGAGGTGCGACGCATTCGTCAGGCCTCTCGCCGCGTGGAGTTCTGTGTGCGCATTCTGCAAGCACGAGGGAATGGTTGCCCCCCCCCCTCATTTTCCTGTGCAATTTATGAGGCAATGGCACTATCCCTCGTGTTTTATGCCCTTCCCCTGTGCAGTGTGTCCGCGATACAGTGGCTCCAGATCGACCGTGACCACCGGTGACCACCGCCGAGTTCTCCGCATGTGCCATGGGATGCCTCGTTCTTCTCGTGTTGTGGACACCTTGGCGGAGGCTCGTGCGTGGCCTCCATCTCTCACGGCCGACATGCGAGCCCTGTGTCACATGGAGCGTCTCCACCGTGCGCCCGGCGCTGGCCCGCTCTTCCAGTGCCTGCACAGTGTTCCCGAGTCGCGCGTGGGGCGCATCATGGACATCTATGAAGGCATCGTGTGCGACGACCCCGTGTCTTGTGCGCGTTGGCCTGCCCCTCACCACGACCTTCACCTGCGCGTGTGTGTGACTCTCCCGGGAGTGCGCGAGAAGCGGCACATGCCTCGCGGTGCGGTCGAGCAGGAGGCGGCGTCGAGGATGCACGACGACCTTGCCGGACGGACACACCTGTTCACGGATGGCTCGGTGTTGGCGGACCGTTCGGCTGCTGCTGCCTGCACCGCGCCCGGACTCGGCGTGTCCAAACAGTGCCGACTCGGGTACTGTGCCTCGTCGACGACAGCCGAACTCGTCGGGCTCCAACTGGCCGTGGACCTCCTTCGGGAAACGCCGGCCGTCACAACTGCAGTCATTTTTTGTGACTCGAAGCCGGCCCTGAATCGCGAAGGAGGAACGCGGCCCGCCGCTCGCCCAACGTGTTGCCCGCAGCCTCAGGAGAGCGGACTCCCTGCAGGAGATCCCTGCAGGAGAGCGGACTCGACGTGGTCCTTCAGTGGCTCCCTGCGCACGTAGGCATTGCGGGCAACGAGGCAGCAGATGACCTCGCAAAGCGCGCCCACAGCCCGGACACCCCGATGAGCGATTGCGCGAGCTCTTACGATTCCACGAGGATAAACTTTCGCAGAGAGCTCGCGCGCGCTCATCCCGACGCCCGCGTTGTTGACGGCAGCCAGCCACGCCCACTCCCGGCAACTGGATTCTCCCGGCGAGAGCGCACTCTCCTCCTCGCCTTGCGCACCGGTGGTGTTTGGCCAGCAGAGCGCCGCCATCGACTCCGCGGTTTCTCCTTTCCTGCGTGCCGCGACTGCGGAGAGGATGAAACCCTCTCCCACCTCCTGTGCGAGTGCCCGGCCTTCGACAGCGAGCGCGAGCAGCTGCGCGCTCGCTACCGCAACCTCGGGCTGCCCTGTGCCACGGAGCAAGACGTGCTCTTTCCAACAGGCTGCTCCGAACGTCGACGCTCCGCTCTCGCCGCAGTCCTCACCTTCATCGAGGACTCCGGGCTGACCGGGCGGTTTTAACCCCGCTCGACAGCTCGCTCCCTGCTGACTTTGACTCGGTGGGACGTGTTTGTGTGTGTGTGTGCGTATGCTTCGAACTCCCTCCTTCCTTCCTATTCTTTCATATCCCCTTCCCTTGAGTGTACCGGTTGAGGTGTCCTCTCCGGAGAGACAGTTATCGTGCACTCCCCTCCCCCTTTCCACGGCAATAAAGAATCTCTTCTCCGCCCGCACCACCTGCTCCGGTTGCTAGGGGCGAGGATAAGCGCGCGCGCCCGCAGCTGTTGCTATGGGAGAGGGAGTGAGAGCGGAGAGATGCGGACACCGACGCCTGACATAGCCCGACTAAGAAATGCATTCGCATTTAAAGGGACCGTCTACCGTCCTTCATCGCTCTCCTGTTTTTTGGCTCAATAGAAAGCGTACCTTTCGAAGTGTCCCAGCGGGCAGTGGTTTCTCCAGAAACTGAATAGAAATTATTAAAACAATTTTTTTATCTACGAAGTCGCTCCTTTCCTAGTGTAGGCATGCCAGCAACACTGGGTACCACGCATGATGCGTCGTCGTCTCCCTGGAAACCCTTTCGGGCGCGGGAGGCATCTCAACGCGAACCGCCTTCAAGGTCGACATTCCAGAGGCGACGCCGAGGAGGAGACGCGAGGGAAAGTCGGCGCGCGGGGGTGCGTCTCGGACATGCAGCGGCACATGCATGACAAGCGCAGTACTACGCGCCTCCGAAGGCAGCGCCACCTGCGCCACCACGAAAGCAGCGAAAAAAAGAACAAATTGCTCTTGCACGCTGTAGCAAGGCGTCTCATAGGGTGAAGTACGCTTTTCAGACATACATAATCGTTTTTCAGCAGAGTATGCATACCTGCGGGGGCTGGTTCTCGTACACTTGGAAAATGACGAACACACTGTTGGGTGTCGCTAGCGGCGTTTTTTGCACCACTTTCAGAGCGAAATTAAAAACATAATTCCTTTTTTGTGGGATGAAAGCGTGCTCGTTCCCGTAAATGTGACGCACGATCTGCCCAATTTTACCACAATCTTAAAAATTTTCTGAGCGGTAGACAGTCCCTTTAAAAGTCATGAAATCGTCAAGATAGAAGCGCTTACTCAGACTTCGGAACTGCCGAAAGCGTGGGGCGCTCTCATGCGCCCTCACCAGGTTAAAAAGAAATAACAATAAATCTACTAGCATTTTTCACGATCCTCTGTACAAGGAAAACACAACATACCTTGCACAGCTTGCTGGACTTCGTGGACTTGCAATGCTTTCTGCCTATTTTGTGCAGCCACATTCCACGCCTTGTTTTGTCGTGCTTTCCGAGGGGCACAGAAAAAAGCCCATCCCTTTTCTCGACTGGACGGGGCACCCCAAGGCACTACATGCCCGCATTGTCGAGCGTGCTCACGGGTCGTCGACTGCAGGAAACACTTCGCACAAGCAGAAGAAGGCAGATGCGTACGGAAACACTCAACTAACTACTCGCGACTGCTTTCGAGTGAATGCAGATGCTGCCGGTGTAGCGAGCAGCCGTCACAGGCGCAGGGCGTCAACGGCGTCGTCGGGGAGTAGGAATGACATGGCGACCGGAAGCCGCCGTCAACCGGATATGAGCGTTGGCCAATGAAATTCGTCAGCGGCACATCAAAACTTGCCGCTATTTAAAAAGAAGGAAAAATCTAGGGACTTTAGGCCGGCTCAAAGAGCTCCGCTTCCATGACAAGAAAGTACCACAGTTTATCGCAAGTTGCGATTGAAATGTACACATAACAAGCTTAACGACACATATGCAACCTACCAATTTTGGGGTGGTATCAAACACGGGTCATCGAGAAGCCAAGCCAGCACGCTACCACTCGGCTGCAGCTGCTTCTCCCGCTCGGTATATGCAGTAAATAAACCTATTGCAGCAGCATTTATAACGATGCTACTTGTGTAACGTGAATTCCGCTTCTGATGTGTGATAAGCAATATCAAAGCAATACATATATGTTCTGCTACCATTTGGTATGCTTTTGTGCAACTTCGCTCGATCCGATACGAATACTTCAAGGAACGACGCTTAGTGATAGCACATCAACGCACCGTTTAGTGCATTTATCTTCGACAGAACCGTGCTTGGTACTACCGTCTGTGCTAACGTGTGGACTAAAGTCTGACTAATGACTTAAGACAATAAAGCGTAGAAAATTAGCCCAGACTATCATCTGGACTAATGTACGGTGCTGTCGACGTTTCTGTTTAGCTCATGTTAACCGTACTCATGAGTGGGTGCGTGGGCTTTGCACAAAATACTTGATCCTAGTCGTAAGTTGGACTGAATCCAAAGAATTCGTCATAGGCGATTCCCTTGTTGGCTGCTTCGTATGACACCGATTCGCACTTTCCCACATTGCGTGGAATCTGCAGAATTTTTTGCTTTCACCAAGCTGAACATATAGTTAGGGTGCCGTAACGAAAACAGGACACGACTGCATGGTAATAAGCAAGGGTGTCTTCAGCATAATATTAAAGCTTCCATATCTAAGTGTGGACCCACCAAAGCTATTTATCGCTGTAACTTGCGCAATAGGAAGCGACAGTCTTTCGTTGTAAGGTCTTCTTACCTTACGCTCACTATCAGAAATTGTTGGCCCTTGTCCAAGTTAACAACACTGCAGCACGTGAATTTCTCTTTAGATACCTAGTTCACTCGAGATAACGAGATAGCGAGGTGCTCTCTTTTGAGAAATTATGACGATTATGCAGTTCAATGGCTCAAGGGCCAATCACGGTCAAAGAACGCCAAGGCAACAGTAGGGAGTTACGAACTGAGCTCGACAGAGGGGTGTTAAAGGGCCCATGACAGCTATTTTTTTGTTTGATACTTTTATGTTCTAATGAGTAGAACAGTGTCTTGTAATAACGGCATGGAGTGGCAAATTCTCCAGCGTGAAGTCTAATTAGTCACAGCATCGTTAATTTTGTTCAGTTTTAATGAAGCTTCGAAACGCGCGCCAAAAAATGCAAGAAACTAGCGCCGCTGGGGTAGCGCGGCGGCTGTCGAAAGTGAGCGCATGCACTGATCACTTGAGCTCAAGATTCGGTGACGTTGCGGAGAGCGCGAGCGCCAGACCAGCTCGCCACACTCGCTTTGCATCATAGCGTGTGTACAATGTACGCTTGAGGGACCAACACGGAGAGGAAGCAGAAAAATACGGCTTTTGGCATGGCCTCCGCGATCGGCTGCGAGAGCCGATCTTGGAGGCCACGCTCGGAGGCCATAGCGCGGCGCACCCGTGTCGCTCTGTGACGTCACGATATCAACTTACAAAAGTGAAACGTCACAGATGGCCCACAAACTACGTCATACTAGTGACGATGTCGCGAGGTGCAGCAAACCCAGATGAGCATTTCTGGTCACTTTAAATACATATTAAAATATCTTAACGACAACGTTCGCCGTTAATATTTGGCCACAAGTGCCTTCAGATGTTCGACAACCAAACAACACAAACATATCGGGTTTGAAATTTTGGTGTCATGGGCCCTTTAAGAGATGTGGCTGTGAAAGAGCCAAAAAAGGGAACTCTCCATCAATTACGTAATGTATAAGCAGCGCTCAGGCCTTCACCTAAGGCTCTTACAAATAAAGAATTATCCAACCCCGCTATATAAAGCAAAGTCTATCCGGTGTTCCCTGTACTCCTACAACATGCGATAAATATAACGCCACCATCGACCTCAGTCACACTCTCTGGTGCTGTTCCGCGTTACGCAGCGACATGGACAACAATTAAAGGGACCCTGAAACGGTTTTGACGATTTTGTGTAAACATGGTGATCCGGTAGAGCGGGTCATTGGGACCATTACATGACAGATTTCAACGCTGTGCGTAAAGTGTGTAGTTTATAATAAGGTTTTGAACACGCGTATCGCAAAAGGTCGCAGCGGCTTCGCAAAATGCGTTTTCAAACGCCCCCGCCAATCGAACTACGAATGGGAGGTCGCTGATTGGCCCCGAACCAGTCACACTTTCAAAACCTAGGTGCGAACAACGTGCTTCTACAACGTACTCCTTCGTTTCAGCCAACGGTATCGTCGCGGCATCTGGCGGCCTACACACGAGTCGCCGGCGCTCTATTACAGAGGCTAGCAATGCCGAGACGGGCGACCTCAGTGAGGATATCGAGGCGCTATGTCGCTACGGAAGGCTCGACACAGCGGCTGACACGGGATGCGCTGTCGTCGCTAGCGCGCACTCCGCAGCAGATCGAGTTGAGGAGGAATAGCAGTGGTAAGGAGGAAGGCGACAGGTATAAGCTCACAGCTGCCTTAGCGCATGGTGCTTCGCTTTATTTATGGCGTGAAGGATTTCACAATTGTGTTGCCTAATCAGTGACGCAATGTCAAAAAAAAACGTTTCAGGGACCCTTTAAGAGCGGTGGGGAGCAACTCTATGCAGTCTCACACTAGCAGAACAGTTATGGGCAGTGCAATGGGCCCGCGAAGTGGTCGAAACGCTGCGCCTTTCGGCCCCAACATGGGTGCGGCAGCTTCTGGACTCGCGGGACCTAATGCACCTGAATTAAGTCTCACATCCATCCATCGATGAGTGTTCTACTCATAGAGGAGGAAGAATTCATCGCGAGGAAATTGCTGCGAGCGCACGAGCCTAGCGTGAAATATATATATATATTTCTTTTCTTTAAGGTTTCTGATCTCCATCATTTTGCATTACTTAGGAACAGTGTAGATTTGGACGACGAGGTGCAATGGAATGAAGAATGCCCCTAGCTTTTAGCGCTGCTATGAAGAGCTCCGTTACAACTTCTCCTTCCGGAAGACAATGAACGCTGCTAGCCTCACACCACGAATCACGCATGTTACTGCACAGCGAAAATCTGTTGACATCCCTTTTTTTATCAGCCTTGTGCGCGGTGGCACGGCAGCCATTCGACAACCGTGTCTCAGCGCACGCAATAATATGAGACTGGCTTTGCTGCAAGAGGCATAATAAATACCTATAGGATGCATACCATACAGGTGCACCATGAATACCTATAGGATGCAGTCGCCGTCCTGACGAAACGAAGTCCACTTATCAAAACGCTGGCTCCTGCGACATTCCCTGTTCTACATCGTTTTTAGCGATTTCTTCCTCGATTATAGGGTGCATCGAGACTCGTCCATATAGAGTGGGCGCGCGAGTGTTTGGTTGTAAAAGCCAAAACTTGTAATGCCATGAGGCAACGGGCGGGTGTAGTGCAGTCGGGTGCGTTGCAACCGCGGAACCATAACCAATAGGTTCTGGATATACCGTCAAAGTTCTCAGCCTTTGTGATTTGGTCTTTTGCGCGATAACTAAGAATTTTTGAACACCGCTGTTGCCCGGCGCTATGACGTGCACGCAATAGTCTGCATGGAATCTAAAGACGAACCTAAATATCTGTATTCAAATTCTATTAGGAAAATCATGAATTACACTACTCATACCAGGTATTCTTTTCTGTGGGCGCTCTTGATCGAGCGGTATGGACAGAAACGTCCATGTGGTTACATGTGAATCACTGTGACGTCGCACTGCAAATGTCTGAACAACTACTAAACTTTCACCTGACATTGAAGCGAACTTGCAGATTCACTATGAGTAGAGCACGCTTCGTTCGCAGTTTACGCTGACCTGTCTATACTGCTTATAATTGTGTATGTGTGCCAGTTCATCTTAAGATTTGTTAGCAAATGAAAGTCAACCGGTGGGTCCATTTCACCATCGCTTGTATTAATCAAAATGACTTTGAAAACAACAAATTGTAGGCAATTCGTTCGCAATCCCTTTACTATCGCTAAATCTCTACAAAGAAAAAGGTTACTTGAAAACTCAAAAGAGTTGATGTCTTTAAAGATGTTCTTCTAATCATTTATAACATTTCTAGCACAACGTGGCCCATTCGCGTTTCCGTATTCGGTGTTAGAGCGGGTAAGTGCTCGGCCTACTAACCGAAGGACGAGGGTTGCACACCGGCCGTGGCCGCCGCATTTTCAATGTAGACGGTAACGCTAGAGGCTGGCCATGCACTTTGGGTTATCACTTCCCTTTCAAAAGCGCCAGGTAATCCATATTAACGGAGTCATCAGTTACGGCCCGCGTGAATTATACCGTAGATTTGGCACGTTAAACCCCAGCAATCATCATCAATTGCGTTTCTTTGTTTAAACGTAGATTTGCACCTGCCCTATAGGCAAGCCTCCATAGTGGGTAGTGACAATTCATTAGTGTGTATGCCTGAACCAAGGAACATGGAATAAATGTAATATGGATCTGACCTTTTTTTCTGTAAAGCAGATTTCTCACCCGTATCTCTATGTCGCAGGAGTCAAAGTACCACTGTGTCGCTCGATCCGTAAAAATCACTTTTTGGATCTACTACTTGCTGCAGGCGTTGGCGGTTGAACTAGAAGCAGAGAACACTACCAAGCTGACCAAGGAAGAAGAAGGGGTCATCCCGTCCTGCCATCCGTTGTTCGTAGCTGCTTTGACCGCTGGCTGTCGTCATTGCACTCAGTGACCGTTTGCAAGCGAGGCACCATCAATCGTTTACACTCGACTGCCTGGGAAGTACCGGACGCAACGAGAACAGCCATGCGGATCTTCCGGGCAGAGCTCACACCTAATCCTCGGGGTAGCCTCTCCGCTCCGGCACTAACCGAATACTACTGGATGCCTCCCGTTTCTGTGACATGCACAGCAGTGAGCCAGGTACCCGACCAAGTGCCGGTTTCCGCCTCGACAGCCTCGCTCCTGTCATGCGGTGGGTCGCGGTCGTCACCGACAGCGCTTCGCGAGCCAGTCGTGGAGACCCCGTGCCCTGGCGATGAATCTGCAGGCCCCACGGACGCCAACTTCCTGCAGCGTCCGTTTGGAAAGTCGCTGCCACCGCGCACCCTCAAGCGCGCCTTCTTGGCGGCAGCGCTGGTTGCGGGTATCGTGGCCGCCTTAGTGCTGTCGAACCAGCTCCTCCAGACAGGCGGCTTTTCAGAGGAGTCAACGTTCACGGAGGCGGCACTACGACCCTTGGTGGATGAATCGCCCTCAAAACCACGTGGTTCGCCACGTGGCTACGCCAGTGGAGGTGACGACGGGGAAATAACGACATACATCACGACCATCACGACAGAAACTAATGAGGAAGAGGATGACGCTACAAAGAGTACAATGATGAGCCCTACACCAACGCGGCGCTCTAGAAAAACAACGCGTCAGCGACTTCTATCAAGTCCCCGACGCAGAGAACGAGTTGTTTCAAGGACCTTCATTGGGTCTCGTAAGAGAACGCCGCCAGCGAAAGATGCGTCACCGCGATTGCGTTTGGCAACATCTGGCAGAGAAAAAAAGAAGCGAGCCCCCAGCCATCGCACAACAAAAGTCAAGCATGCCCTCCAGCAGCCTCAAAGAACCTTTAGCGGTCGGCTACTAGCGGTGACATGGGACACCAACCCGGTGTCGTTGAAGGAGATCACGCCAGGCGCAGCTGTTCCGCCAAGAAGAAACGGTGAAAGCTAGATTGGGTAGCACAGTGCTTCATGCCCTAAGGGACAAAGTGCATCCTCAAAATGTATTCCAGGACTATTGCAAAACGTTTACAATTGGGTTGGGGAAAGGCTGTTTTAACGTCTTCCAGTTGAATAAATTTGATGTATGAACAGACTTCCCATGGCTTGCACCTGCTCTCAAAAAACGCCTTCTGCTACGGTGCCCAATTTATAGTGATACATTTCCCTTACATGTAACTCCTTCGAATGTTATGATGTATGTTCAGTACTGCGTAAGGACGTTGAACTTATTAGGAAACATACATGAAAAAATAATACTCGGTGCTATCGTTGTCTTGTCACGTGCAGCGACATATTAGAGCAGCTAACCCATGGAGCCCGGAAGGGGGCTAAACAAATATGTTACTTTCCTAAAAGCAGTAGAAATGCGTCTCAAGGATCCTCGATCAGATTGTGTTGCGCTCATAACTAGACCAAGTTCGCTGCGAGGAACAGGTCTACTAAAGCGAACAAAATCGGTCAGCCGTCGAAATTTTGTACCGTTCGGTCTACATGGTCGCCGCCCTGTCCTAGAGCTACACATTTCTGCTGGCGCTATCTCCCGTGTAAGCGCAAACGTTCAAATACAAACATGCCACATCTCAGGTGTTCCCGCAATCAGACACTACACAGTTGTTTCCACTCGCATGCAATTTGTGCGTTTTGTCACCTTTTCTTAACTGCGCAGCAACCAGATCTCTTTGAAAGAGTCGGGCCGCAGTGGGCGCCGAATATGGTCTGAAACCGAGTACCATAAAAATGGCTTTTGTAGCCGATGTTGCAACATTGAGGTGTATTTCTGCCGCTGTGGACTCCTTATTGTTCATGGGCCCAGACAACAATCAATATTACAAGTGCAGACGTAGCAGCTTAGTTTTAGGCGTGTATCACGTTGCAGGTGCCACTATAGACTGTTTGCTTGGTTACCCGCAAGCCTGGGTTTTATTCGTATCCTTGGTGGAAATGCGCTTTGGACGCGGACAGAGAAGACGAAACGCGCATTTCTACCAAGGATATGCAAAACCAACTAGCCCAAGTGAGTGCCTTCACGAATGTTATTCCAGTGCCTTCTCTATAACTTTCAGTGCCTGCCGGAAGGGGAGAACAATAGGCGGCGGCCGTCGAAGCGAGTGCAGCTGCTCACCACCAGGCGCCGCCACGTAAACATGGGTCTCTCGTGTTGTCAGTCGCGGCTCGCGCGCTCGCGCATCACCTGCGCAGATACGGTTGCTAGTTCGTTTCTCGGTTTCTCGTTTCTGGTTGCCTGGGTGCTCATAACGATCGGTAAAGGCCACAAAAAGGCTTCCTCGACTGGTAAGCTCTCAAACCCGCTCGCGACAGCGTCTCAATCAACCAGACAAGGACAAGACTTGGCAAAACCAGAGGTTGCTATAGCGTCCCACAACGAAACAAGTTTATTCCAGATATCTCGTGAAATCGCAGTGAACCAAAAGCAAGTGCGTTCTTCGGCCTGGGGTGCACCCTACAGTTCCCCAGTAGTAATCGGACCACAAGAAAAAAAAATAACTATAGTAACCTAGTTCACAGCCTTACATATGTTGGCCTACAAATGGAACGTTTGGTGACAAAAGAACAGAATATAAACTAGAGAAGAAACAGTATTTGTCACAGTCCTACGTACATTGGCCTAAGGCTAAAAGATTTGGTCACAAATAAATCAAATTGCACAAGAAATTTTGTCGTAGGCCAGTCTTACTTACTGGCCTACGACAAAAACAAAAAGTACGCTTGGCGACATGAGATCATAAAATGCCAAGAGAAAATTTTTTTTAGTGTTATATGAGGTGGCCTAACACTAAAACATTAGGTTTTATTGTTAAGCCAGTTTGGTATACTGGCCTACAAAAAAAAGAAGAGAAAAACTTCGTGACAGAAGATCACAAAATGCACAAGGAAACACCTTTTTTTCATAGTGTTACATAAGATGGAAGACTGAAGCATTTGGTGAAAAAAAATCAAACTGCACAAGAAAGCCAGTTTGACACAGTGACCTACAAAAAAAAACTTGGTGACAAAAGATTATAGATTGCACAAGAAAAGACCATTTTTCTTGTTACGTAAGTAGGTCTCACATTAAAGCATTTGGTGGCAAAAAAATTAAATTGTACAAGGAAGCCAGTCTTACATACTGGCCTACAAAAAAAAGGACTTGGTGACAAGAGATCATAAATTGCACACGGAAACAATGTTTTGCCAGTCTTACATACTGGCCTATAAAAAAACAGTTGGTGATACAAGATCATAAAATGCGTTGGGAAAGCAAATTTTTTCACAGTGTTATGCAAGTTCGTCGAACATTAAAGCATTTGGCGACAAAAAATAAAACCTTAAGGGAACAACACTGCCCAGTCATGGATACACTGGCTTAGAATTCAAACATTTGCTGACAAAAGAAAATTATATATTGCTTGAGCAAACAACCTTTTTCAAAGCCTTGCATACTTCCTTGAAAGTGGCTTCCTTGCAAAATATTTACAGGCATCCTGCTTGTCAGTCACATTGAATGCATAATTTGAAAGAAGTGGCCTGAGGAAGTGAACTGATATCAGGTTCATGAGTATTGCCCTGTGGTCACAGCTTCCATCACTCTGGCATTTGAGGAACCTCGATGCACATGGGGCTGGAACGGTACACTTTGTCAAGCTACTGAGTGGCTTTTGCACAAGTAGGATTGTCTCTAAGCGCACTGTCTGCAAATGCTCGCAAAGTGTCCAAAATAAAAAGAAGCTGGTCGGATGGATACAGCAAACCACCCCGGTCCTGGTTGCGTGTCAGCTGAAGGAGTGGCTGGTTGGTTACTGGCTTCGTACACAGAGAGACACAGTTTTCGCAGTTCACTTTTCGGCTGACTACACAGGCAATGTATCCCCCTACATACACAGTGGCCGATATTTGAAGACTTGGGAGGTACTGAGGCAACACCGAGGTGGTTAGTCTTTGCAGCACCATCTCTGCCTTCTTCAGTGAAGGCGGTGTCTGGACGTCTGTGTTCGCAGCCGAGGAAACCAGCGCAGACGAAGTACAGACGGGCTGTGAACTTGAAGCAGTGCCAGGTATATGGGCACAGATGTCACACTCTCAGCATGAGCGACATTTGATGTTACATTGGCTGCTGCAATTCCAGTCTTCAGGATCTTTTCTAAACCCGAAAGTGCTGCACGAACATTTTACATGTCATCTGTGCCCGATGACATTCGCAAGTTTCCAAACAATGACTCTATTGGGTCGCTGTTGAACCTTCGGGTAAGAACAAAAAAGTTCTCCTCTGTGAGCAAGTATCTTGTACGTGCCACAGTAGAGTAGGTGGTGACAAGAACGGCCTCATATGTTTCCTTCGTGAGAAATTCCTGTGGATGGTTGCACCTTTTCTTTAGCCCGTCCAAGTACATTGGAAAGGTGACCTCAAGCCACTCGAGTCGGGAATCTTGAACGTCATCATAGTGTCGAGCGTCTGCGAAATTTTGAACCAAGTGTTGCATGGTACTACTCGTGTCGTGGAGTACAAACCAACGGTAAAAGTTTCTCATGAAGGTTATAGTTGGGCCTGCATAAGCAAATGATTTTGAGCATGTATGCCCAGCTTGCCCCTTCAGGTGCTCTAAAGCGGCAGTCACACATGGCGACAGGAGCTGAACAGCTCTGCCAAAATTCATCTTCTCTATATTATTAGGGAAGACATGTTTCCGGCTGAGATACCTTACAGGTTTTACAGTCCAACCTTTCTGCAACTCGTACAAATCCTTGATGTAAGATGAAGAAACAACAGCTGCGACCGGACATTTTTTAACACATGACACGGGTCAAAACTCATGAACAGCTGCCTATCAGGATCACATGGGTGCTCAGTCCTGTAGGTGACCAAACCATTTCCAAGAAGCTTCATGGCATTCACGTTGACCTTGTGGTTATCGGTCACCAGCCGCACAATTTTAAACCCACAAGCTTCCACTTTCTTAATCACAAAGATAATCATCTTGTGAAGTTCATCTCCAGGTGAGTCCCTTCGTGATGTAATGCGCCACTGGAATCCGGAAAGACGTAGTTAATCCGCTGATTACGAAACAAAGAAGAGAATTGGCTAAAACAGGACTGGTGTCCTTTCGTCCCAGTTCAGTGTCCACTTGTCCGACGAAGTAATCCCCTTGCTTGTGATACTGCAACTTTTCTTTTATCCGCATTCATCGACGATTAATGAGCAAACCTTTGACTGTGGCATTTCCAAGTCCCTGGCTTCTGCAGTTAGCCATGTTTCCACCAATTTGCTGAAGCCTGTCTCACCACTGGTGGTTCCTATGTAATTAGACAGTGTTGTTCTACTTGGAAGTTTTAAAAGGGCCTCACCTCGCATGTGCTCATAGGCTTTAGTAGACAAATGTCGAAGGACCACACACCTACGAGTTGTGTCTTCAGTCCATGTTGGCCTTTTTCTCCTGAAGTTGATAATTTGATCAAGAAGAAAGAGTGCTGCTGGTTGTTGTTCCACGGCTCTTTCTTTGATATAGGAGATATCTGCTACCATGGAATCTTGCTGCACTTTCTCAAGCTCCAATTTGTATTTGTTAACTGTCCTTTGCAGCCTTGACACTTGGTTCCTGAGGTCCCTTTCTTTTCTTTTCCATTTGGCTTTCTCCGTGGCCAGCAAGCTTGCCACCGCTTGTCTACTGTCCACCTGAACACCTCGGTCCCAGGCTGGAGGAGTCTCGAGCGGAAAGTTACTGCGTTGGTTGGTATCGCTGACAGCATCGGTGATATCCATAGGCTCTGGTTCTTCAAGTTCGTGGTTTTGTGGTGTCGGTACTGCAGGTGGCAACACCACAGATGCAGCGGCGCTCCTTGCATGATCACTTTTCTGTTTCAAAGGAACGCAAGCTCGCTTTACGATGCTTGCTCTGCTTCGCTCGGCGCTTGATTTTGGTTGCAAGTGCGCAGGGTAATCTTCAAAAACTGAAGGAACAACACCTTTTTTCAAAAACCGTCGTCGTTTTCCTTCCACAAAGTCCTCGGCGCGAAAATGACGGCTGCATACCTTCGTGCAGCAGGACGTTGAATTTGGCGACCAGTTGTCACGCCGAATAACGGCCAGCCACTTTTCTCGTACGTCGGCGGCAGAAGGAATCTCGTGCAAAGACAGTCCCGGCGTTTTTCTCGTGAGACTTACACAGCGGTACGCAGCAGTACGACATCTTCAGTCGTGCTACACGCGCGGCCGAAGCACAGGATTAAACAAAAAAAGGAAGAAAGAAACGTGAATCAATATACCACAGCGTGCAACTTGAAGAACGCAACACCACCTGCAGCACAGCGAAGGGAGTACCGCCCACGACCTCCTCGGTGCCACCAAACCAGCGAGCCAGCCATGTTTACACAGCGCCACTACGCATTAGCGGCGAGCGGGGGAAACACTAGCGCCGGCGGCCGTGAGAGGGCCTTCTTTCAGGCACTGAAAGTTATAGAGAAGGCACTGGTTATTCGTAACCGACTAACACAGGCTGCCCTCAGTCGGTCATCAGCGCCCGTTGACATGTGTCTGTCTCCTTGTCATCTCTACATTTAAGTCGCAAGATAGAATAAACAGCATGACTTTCTCTCTTGCTTTAACACCCAATCGTTGTTGTCAAATTTTGAACGTCTTTTTGGTTGGTCCTTGACTGACATAGGTTTGATACTGACAACTGAACATTCAACCACATGTGGCACATACACGCGTTCGCTTGGCCAAGCACGGCGGGACTGAGGCACGTGTGATCGTGCTTTATGGCGCTAGCACCTAGCGACGTTGTGTCTATTGCTCAGGTGCCCTGACTTACCTCCCCGTGGCGCTTCTTACGGAAAACAGAAAAGAAGCAAACACAAACAAACAAGAACCCGAGAAAAAGTAAAAATCCAGCGGCTGTCCCAGATTTAAGTATTCTTTCACAACTCCTAATGTGCGCTTTTCAATCGTGAAGACGCGTTTTTTTCGCCGTGTCAACTATCGTTACCTTTGTTTTCTGCATGTTCATCTTCAATCCTGCCTTAGCGCTTTCCTGGCTTAACTCTACAATCACCTTCAGTAGTTCGTCGCCATATTCCCGTAGATATTCCCCCGCATATTCCATCCATATTCCCGTGGAGCGATAAGGTGGCTGTAGCGCTTCTCCCCAATAATATGCCAACTATCCTGACGATATCTGTCACATCTGCGGCCGTTACATTCCCTCCGCAGTCTTCTGGCGCTGCCGCAAGACCCTCACTGTCTGTGACAGTGTATCAGGCCGCCGTCGTCGTTGCCTTCGTCATCGTGAATGCTTTGCACGATGTCCCTGTATTGTCCATAGACTAAAGTTCCTGCATTTATTTATTTATTTATTTATTTATTTATTTATTTATTTATTTATTTGCAAATACTCCGAATCTCACGAGTTCCGTTGCGCTCTTTTTCTTTTTGTACTGTGACCTTAGACTTTAGGAATATTATAAAGCGTTTGTTCTAACATGTAAACCACTTCCATACTCTCTGTGACAATGCGATGCCCTGCCTTTCACTATAAACCGGCCCAGTCATTCCAACCGTCGCGTAGCAGAATTTCGTGCATTTATTCATGTTTATAAATGTGCCATTATTTTTTCACGCTTGTCTTATTGTGGACAGGCATTTAACTGCATCATAGATCTAATTAACAGTATTTATGGTACCGAATTGAGAAAGCACTGCTGCAATACTGTTCTTTTTCCTACTTCCTTGGCGCCCCGCCACGGTGGTCTAGTAATAAAGAAATAAAGAAAAAAAAAAGCCACGGTGGTCTAGTGGTTATGGCACTCGGCTGCTGATCCGAAGGCCGCGGGATCGAATCCCGGCCGCGGCGGCTGCATTTAGATGGAGGCGAAATGTTGAGGCCCCTGTGCTGTGCGATGTCAGTGCACGTTAAAGAACCCCAGGTGGTCGAAATTTCCGGAGACCTCCACTACGGCGTCTCATAATCACAGCTGGTTTTGGGACGTTAAACCCCACAAATGAATCAATCCTACTTCGTTGGAGGTTTTGCAGGGACGAACCACGACTGTGTCCTTCAGAAGTGCCAAATTAAGCTTTTGCTGAGTGACGTAATTGACCAAGAAGGCTGAAATAAGGAAGGGGATCAAGGTGCTCTTGATAAGGGCCGCCGCGGGCCGTGTTACGACACAGAGTAATGATTATTGTAGTCATCAGAGCTACGCTCTGATATTCTTGAACATATATTTGCGTTTCATGTCATGCACTGTGACTCATTTGGCCAAGAAAGTAGAGCAGAGCAAGCCACCATGGCGTAGAGAAAGCAGGATGGCAAAACTGGTTGGCCTACGCAGGGCTATCAAAAGTTGGAGGAAGAGGAGGAAGCAAAGGAAGAAACACAAGGAAGTTAGCTAGTGCTTAGACAGGCTGGCTAAGTAAAAAAAATTACTGTAGGCCACGGGAGGGTAGGCCTATATTGGCCACATTGGGCTAACTGACTGCCCCTATGTTCAACCAACGAAATATTTTGCATGGGTAATGTTAAGCACTAATGGTCCGTTCATATATAACAGATAATGAAGCGGTAAAAATCAACATGCACTACGTCACCAGCTGTGATAGCTTAATGTAAAACACATAGTAAGGAGAAAATCTGCATATGATACACTCACAGATATGGAGCGCTACTTTATTTAAAAATTAAAGCTGAATGTGCATTTCAATTTCATTTATTTGCGATAATTTATGCATCTATTTGTGATAGAGCATTAATTCAAGGAAGCCGGCGCCGAATATACGACACGATTCTTTTTTTAGTTCGTACCACATTTTCTTTGAACTGCGCGTTGATTTCTAATACGACACTAAGGAAGAAAATTAACTTTGCGACTTTATCAACGGAAATGTTGGCGCTAAGCGAAGTTGTAATTTGTTTCAGTAGCTCTGTGCAGCACTGTGGAAGCTACAGGCCTCTTCGACCAATCAGGGGTGTGGACACAAGTTAGGTGTCTCCTTCCGCGCCATGTCGTCGGTCGGTGGTGAGCACTGCAGTGGCAGCGGCAGCCTTGGAAGGATGAGGAGGAGCAGGTGCACCTTCTACAACCGCCAGCGGCTTGGAAGGTGCGTCTCGAATAGAGCACTGCACGGGCCAGATTTTTCGGCCCGAGCCCAGCCCGGGCCCGCTTTATGAAGCCCGAGCCCAGCCCGGACCCGTGGTTCTAAGCCCGGGCCCGGCCCGGGCCCGGCCGTACATGACCGACCCGAGCCCGGCCCGGGCCCGGCCGTACATGACCGACCCCAGCCCGATCCCGGCCCGGGCCCGAGGTTCCAAGCCCGGGCCCGGCCCAGGCTCGGGTGTTCATTGCTAAACTTGCTAAACTCATGATTAGGCCCGGCCCGGGCCCACTAGAGAATATTAGTTGTTGACTATGATTATTAATGATGCTTTGCGCTTTGCAGCGGGGATTGATTGATTGATTGATTTGTGGTGTTTAACGTCCCAAAACCAGCTCTGATTATGAGAGACGCCGTAGTGGAGGGCTCCGGAAATTTCGACCACCTGGGGTTCTTTAACGTGCACTGACATCGCACAGCACACGGGCCTCAACATTTCGCCTCCATCGAAATGCAGCCGCCGCGGCCGGGATTCGATCCCGCGACTTTCGGATCAGCAGCCGAGCGCCATAACCACTAGACCATCAGAGGGAAAATTCAGTGTGCACATGCGTTGAAATGTTGCTTTGCCCGCGGTGATAACTCAGTGGTTAAGCTGTCTTGCTGTTAAGTAGGACGTGGGTGCGATTACCGCGGCCACGGCGGCCGCATTTTGACGGGGCGAAAGGCAAGAACACCCGTGTACTTATCTTTAGGTGCACGTTAAAGAACTCCAGGTGGTCGGAATTAATCCGGTCTCCACTACAGCGTGCCTCGTAATCATATCGTGGTTTGGGAGCAAGGAATATAGATGAAATGTTGCCTATATGTCACATGGCAAGTCATTAAAATAGCAGTATAGGGAAAATAAAACATAGCAACAAAATTTATTGAAAAGTGTACAACTAACATGAAAAAGCGGATAGAATCAAACCCGGGACATTTTCGTTGATTCTCTTTTCTACACTCGCGTTAGAAACATTATTTACACAATTTTTTAAGAGGATCCTGATTAATAATTTCTTGCAGCAAGATAAAAAGCTTTAACGTTATATATTGTGAACAGCAACCAAAAGCAGATGAAATATATGTTTTTCGTATTCTAACGCCGTCACGGAAACGTAATCGCCATTTACAATATAATTATATAATCAAGCTGCTACACACCATGCTTGATGCTATTTCAGATAAAAGGTTTCACCCTTCTTTGTGAAATAAAGATAGAAAATACGCTTAAAATAACACTCAATGACACAAAAAGACCGCACTTGAAAACGATGCCACAGGAATACGAGAGCGAAAAGGCCAGAAAAAGGCAAAAATCTACATGTTCTTGTGCAAAAACAGCAAGTTGTCCAGGCTCTCCGGCTTCAAGCAGGTCCTCCTGTCTTGGAGTACGTACCCAGCTGCACTAAAATTGCGTTCGCTGCTGGCGCTCGTGGATGGGATGCAAAGTACTTTTTTTGCAAGAAATGAAAGCCCACGGTATTTCCTACGATGGGCTTCCCACCATTCAAGCAGTTTTTCAATGTCCTCACACGAGTCACTGTCCAGAAGGTAACTGTCAAGCTCACTGTCGGCAGGTTGAGTTTCCGCAGCATCGCGCCACTCCTTAAATTCGTCAAGGGACGTACGCTTCGCTGGGGGTTCATAATCAGGATGATCTGTGCTCGTTTCTCCTTGTGGCAAACGCAGATGTACATCAATTAACAATTCGCGTACTCTGTCATGAACACTTTTCCTCTCCTGCTCATCAAGAACGCGGAGATTGCGGAAAGGCGGCCACAAGAACGTTGCCACTTTGTGAAGCTCTTCTATGGGCAGTTTTATTTGAAGGAATTCTAGTGTCCTCGACTTGAGCTGGCACACTTCTTGTGAGTCTGTCGAATCAGCAGTAAGGTGCTTCTTCAGTTTTGTGTAGTACATCAGTACAAGGGGCAGCGTTACCACTTTATCCTGCTCAAGCTTTTCGCTGGCCTCTTTGAAGGGCTCCAAGAATTCGGCGACCTCCGTCAACAAAGTCTTATTGACGTCTTCCAAGAGCAGATTTCCCCTTGAATCTAGGAGGTTCTCTATCGCATCGTACTGACTTAGCACGGACTTGATCATGGCGAGCTTTGAATTCCACCGCGTGCATATCTCCTGGCACACACCGTGTGGTAGCTGGCTCGTCAGTCCGCTCTGTTTTAAAAAAGTCACGACAGCTTTCACTTTTTGCAGTTGTTCCAAAAGGTCGGGAAGTTCCTGAGCGAGGTACCTGTCATCAAACGCGTTCCGAAGAACGGTGTTCAGGACGTGCGCACAGCAGTTCATCCTCGCATACGGACGCAGCGCGCTAATTATGTTGGCACCCTGGTCTGTCACGAACACCACATTGCTCAACATGCCTTCATCAATCCCCAACTTAGCGCTCCTTCGTACAATCTCCTTACGGATGTTCTCTCCCGTTTTTCTCTCGGGGGGAAAGTCACTAGTGAACAGAACAAGGCTCCTCAGTTCCCATTTCACACTTACGTAATGCGCCGTTGCAGTGATATAGGCAATTTTGTTGTGGTCGTCGGTCCACATGTCAAGTGTCATCGAGCAGCGACCTTCCTTCATCGCTGACTGAATCTCAGGCATCACCACTTCTCGGAGTTCATTTGCAACTTCGGACACCCTGCGAGACACCGTCGTAGGATGCGGAATCACGGTCCTCGCGGATATGCTCCCGTACTTGGCACCGATAGCAATCAGTTCGTCGGCAACATTTAGGAATCCGTCAACGCAAACAACGTCAAATGGCCGCATATCTTTAGCGCACCACTTCACGCAAGCAGTCGTCAGATTCCCCTTAACGGTAGATGAAACCTGGGGTTTCTTCTCAGTGAAGAACGAAGAAATGGCAGTGGTGTCACCAGCAGCCTTGCACTTGTGACGGTTCAGATGCGACGTTCCTGTCTTCCCACCATCATATGCGAAGAAAGCTTTGCAGCTTTTGCACTGCACATGTCCTACTGGTGATAAGGTGTGCACGTCGACAACTTGCAGGAATTGTTTCCAAACCTGGCTTTTCTTAGCTTCCTTGGAGACGAGCTTGAGCTCGCCGGCGGCGAGCTTGTCTCGCAATACAGCTGCATTCATAGCGCCACGTGTAGAGGAGACAAATTACGAACTATAGAAGGCCAGTAACCAACACAATAAAAGCATCAGCGCGCTCTACCGAGCTACGACACAACATCCAAAGCTTTCTCTTTTTTTTCTCTCTTTTTCAGTAGATGGCGACATGGGTCCCACGCTACACACGCAGCAGTTCCTTGCATGAGGTTCCTTATGGGTGGGCTGCGGTCTGGGCATGCTCCGCCTAGCCGGGTGTCGCCTAGCAACGGAGGCCGTCTTTACTCTCTCATTCTTACGCGCTTCTTCCCACGCGTGCCTCTTATTTCTGCTCACGCATGAGGAGTTATCAAATCTCGCAGTGGTCGCTGCAAGGCGGTAGGGCCTTCATTTTCCGGATGGCGCGAATTACACGCGCCTGCACCTTAAGATGCTTCAGGTGTGCGCCTCGTCAAGACAGTTACGAGCTTGCGATGTCTGTGACAAGTTATATCCCCTTAATTCCCTCACTGCCCAAGCGAAAATTAATATGACGCTTTGAAGGTGATTTACGGCTTACAATTTGACCAGAAGGATAGCCACATACAATTCGGCCTACACCTTTATAGGCGCAACGAAGGACGCGAGCAACAAATATCTTTGTTTACTTACAGATTGTACCGTATGTGCCAACCACAAATAAAAAAACCGAAATCTTTATTGCTCCCGCAGCCTGAAGCCCAGGCCCGGCCCCGGCCCGTAGCTTCAAGCCCGGGCCCGGCCCAGGCCCGTGGCTTCAAGCCCGGGCCCGGCCCGGGCCCGCCCGAAAACACTTCAGACGGCCCGGCCCGGGCTTTCGGGCCGGCCCGGGCCCGTGCAGTGCTCTAGTCTCGAATACTGGAACTACATCTTGTTTCGCAAGAATCTGCGCTCGATGGCCTCATAGCCTCAGCTCTGCTGCGCGGAATGCGTACTACATAGCCTGTGTGAGCATGTTTCTTTTTGCTACAAAAACAAGTCCAGAAACCGAAGCTGCCCTAAAGTTGAAGGTACCGCTAATAACATCTAGATTTATTTCACTTTAAAAACAATATATTCGAAACTGGTGAATTACAGGTTGAAACGCCCACGAAGTAAATTAGTTTCAAAATCAGAAATGAGTCGAATCCAGCACCTGTTTGGATGAAAATGTCTCAGATCACTCTTCACCATTTGGCGGCATCCGTGAACACCACGTGACCACAACAAACAGAATGGCCGCCTCCAGTTTCCTGCCGGGGGCTACTAGTGACATTTTGCGTCCTGCAGACGACAGGTACTAAGGGAAGGACATTTATGCGGTTAACTTCGTCGAAACATAGCAAACTTGTTCATGCGCTGGCAGAAACACGCACGAAGCAGAGCATTCGAATCAGAATCAGCCAAAGCCACGATTTGCCCCTGAGTGGCAGGAATTAGCTGGTAATAGCAACGCTTTATTAACCACGAGCTATTAACTGAAGTGCAAGCTTGATATTCTCTGGAGACGTAAACTCACTGACAAATCAATAGACCGATCTCACCGCGCTGTTTCACCGCACCACCGCTGCCGCAGTGCATGACGGAACTTGTAGTACTTGCGGCGGTCGCGGTACGCTCAAATGCGTGGCTGGTGCATCGGCGAACGGGGTTAACGAGCTTTATCGGCCTTGTTTCGAAGAGTTGTGATGGTTGGATATACGTCCTATGTGCCGGGATGCTACAAGAACAGCTTGAAACAAAACCGCGTCGGTTTTTCTCGAGTTCGCGAAGAATGTCAGGCTCCGGCAGTAACTGGTGCGTCGGACATACCGGCTCGTACGGCACGCGGTTTGTTCAGCAGTGTTTGTAAATTTTGTGTTTTTTATGCATGACACTTTAGCAATGACCTACAGCGTCATAACAGCTCAGGCACATCACGGACGGACCGATCAGTGACCGCAACGATTCATAGCGTGTGCATGATCATCTTGCCGGGCGATCTCCGCCAACGGCGTCGGAGTGGACACAGCTTGTGTTCTGGACAAAATTGTGCTCGCTAGAAAATGCTTAACCTCTTGCGAGCGATAACGACAGTCGAGCGTCAACGTGAACGAAATGTTTGATACAAGCCCAGCTTAGCGCATACTTTACGCTGCGCAGGGCTATTGCTATATACGCCACGCCGGCATCAATAGCAACCATCGGTGCCGCCGGTGTCTCGGTTTTCAATGCGTGATTTTATTGCGAGCACAAGTTAGAGTAAATACCAGTGACAAAACGTGTCATCATATGTGCGTGAGCGGCCTGCATAGGGTCATACGCCTGCTGAGTTAATGTTGACGCAGTTTTGAGCGGTAAGGCCTAGCGACATCGGCGCCGAGCCTTCAGGTCTTAGGGCGCGGGCAGAGCGGGCTGCCGCTTTTTCGTCGTTTTGCACCTGTCGCCGAAGTTACTCGCCGACTCATCCGTACTTTACGCAGTAGGAACTGCTTGTCGTTCTGTCGTTGCCCGTAAGCTTTCGCGAACGGTACGCGGCAAGTCATCGTTCCGCTAAGGTGGACGCGCCTTTAACCTCTTCATTGCGATCGTTTTCCACCCATTCACACCTAGTGCATCACTGTGATCGAAGCCCTGTACTAACAACACACTGTGCATGGGAAGTTTTGCTTTGACAAAACAAGCGCAAAATCGTTCCTTCGACTGAGTCTTCAGTTTTCACCATTCCGCGCTCTTGGCGTTCTATCTCTGTACGATACGTGCTCTGAGACATCTTTACTTGTTTTTTTTTATTGCGAATTATTCGCCGAATACGGGTAACAGCAATTCGAAGCTACACGGGCGCACGGATAAAGACGAGATCGTGACCAGGTCGCATGTTTACATTCCAACCTTTCTATTTTCGTTTTTTTTTCTCTAACAGCGCAACATCGCGGGACAAATTTGAATGAAACACGGTCACAGGAGGTTCGGACATCGTTTTCTGACACGTTCAATCGTCGTCCACGCCAAAGGATACGTGAAAGACGCCTGTAAACTTATAGCATGCAGCACGCACAGCTGTTGCAGCTGTGCTTTGAGAACTACAACTAAAATGGTGGCGGCGCCGCTCCTGGAAACTCGCGCATGCGCAGATCACGCGGTGAGATCGGTCTATTGTTGAAGCAGACACGGACATCATTGTGAAGAATTGGCAGTTGTGTTTTCTCGGTTCTTGTTAAAGCGGATTAGGCTCTCTTGAAACAAGCTCGTGATATATGGCTAGATTTCCGTGTATTGTTTGTCGCTGTGAGACATCGAAATATATGCACCGAAAATTTTAAGGACTACGCGAAGATCGCGCAGCCACTAACGAAGCTAACGAAGAAGGATGCACTTCTAATGTGGACGGCCGAATGCCATTCAGCTATGGATCTGCTGAAAGAGCGACTGACTGAAGACCAATACTCGCTAATTTTGACCCAGCACTTCCGACACAAGTTCACGTTGACACATCATATACTGCATTTGGTGCTGTCCTTTCTCAAAGACACGCGGACGAAACGCGCATCGTGGAATACGTAAGCAAGAAGGTGCCCGACTCGGACAGGCACAAGCACTCGACAGATTTGGAGGCGATCGCAGTGCATTGGGCTGTCACCGACAGATTTCACCAATACCTCCAACGGCTACAGCACTTCGAAATATACACCGACAACTGGGCGGTAGCGCATATCATGTCAAAGAAGCACCCACAAAGGCGATTCGCTCGGATCGTGCTTGACCTGATGTCATACAACTTCACCATTCGACACACGTCGGGCAAGACAAACGTCATCGCAGATGCGTTATCACGGGTCCCAGAAAACACGCACAATGTGTTCGTTCTGAAGGCTGAAGACAACCGACTCGGCAGAGCGCAGAAAGACGATCCTACGCTTGCCCCGATCATCGACCAAACAGAGAGAGCACCAAGGACGACCCCCTACAGGATGGTACAGGGCAGACTTGTACACGTCACCACCGACGGAGACAGAGAGAAACACCGCATCGTGGTGCCAGAAAGCCTAAAACAATCGGTTCTGACGTCATACCACGACGAAGACGGTCACGGCGATACCTCTCGAACACTCCGAAAAATCGAGCAACGTTACATTTGGCATGACATGAAACGCGACGTCGAAGACTTCGTACTTGGATGTCAAACGTGCCAAAGATATAACGCCAAGACAGGAGCGCAAACCGGTTCGCTAAACCCCCGTATGCCAATGCAGGCACCATTCGACACCATTGCTATGGACCACGTTGGCCCAATTCATACCGAGGACCCCAACAAGTACTTCATAACGGCAGTCGATGTCACGACGAGATTCATCATCACGCGTGCCGTACCAGACAAGTCGACAGAACACGTTCTACGCTTCCTAGATGAAGACATCGTATTCACATTTGGAACGCCAAAAACTGGTGACAGACAACGACAGAATCTTCACTTCACGAGCTGCAACACGCTACTTCACGGAGAAGAGCATCGATCACGTACAGTTTGACCGTGCCTTACGCGCCCGAAACGAACGGTCTTGTTGAACGTGCGAATGCAAAAAATATTGTCAGTACTCCGAAAGAACCTCAACGGCAACATGGACCACTGGAGCGAATACCTTCGAGAAACAACGTTTCAGGTTAACAACCAGCCGCACGTTGGTCTACAAACGTCACCGTTTCAACTGCTGTATACAACTACGTTCCCCGTCGAACCATCGACAACGAGCTATTGGCACCAACGGAGCCACAAGACCAAGCAGAAGTAAGACGTGCAGAAGCACGAAACACGCTAACCGACTACCTACACGAGCTCAAGCGCAAGTACGACGCCAAACACAGACCACCACCTTTCTGCGTGGGTGACGAAGTATGGTACCACAAAGGGTCACGACCAACAAAACTAGGGCCAATGTACGACGGACCCTACACGATAACAGAAGTGGAGAAAGAGACGTACACAATCTCCAAAAAGGGCACTGCAGAGACTAGGCTTGCAACAGCCAGACAATTAAAGTCTTTCCTCGTGCAACCCAGTCAAACCAGTTTCAAGTTGACACAGTCGCAGACATGTGACAAAACAGCCACGGACTACGACGAGCCTGACGAACAGTTTCAGCTACAAAGTGACACCCGCCACAAACTGCAGCTGAACGAGGACGAGCAGATGCCACCCCGAACAGCTGACGACCAGCCACGTCACAAGAAACCGCCGCGATGGTTGGAAGACTACCTTACTGACATTTCCGACTATTGCGAGGACGCAACAGATTAAAAGACCCGACCGTGTTAGCTTAGAGTTACTGTATATGCTACCTATACAGTGACTCTATGTTAGCTGAGAGACTAGCGACCAGCGTTGCCAGATTGAAAAAAGGCTTCGACACCAGCCCCTCATCAAAATTTCACCAGATTACACCAGTGCTACAAAATGACAGCTATGACGTATTTCCGGTTCCTGTTTTGTTTTTGCGCACGCTACAAAATGGCGGCTATGACGTATTTCCGGCTCTTGCTTTGTTTTTGCCACAGTGTAAGAACTACTGAAGGCCGCTGCACGTCTGCACGTCTGCACCGATGCACCGCAGCACACGTTAGGAGGCTGAAAAAGCGGGAAATTTGAACGTGTAATTATAACTGTACGTAAAGCGCACTGAAAACAATTAATACTAATTTTTTACTGCCTCTGTTAGCCACTATACTAACTGAAATCCCTCAGGCGTCGTAGAGGTATATACACAGAGGTATATACATAACGAAGTGTTGAAAGTCTTGAAGTGGGAAAGAAACTTGCGCCATCTTTGGGATGCAGTAAAAGGCTAACATGTATAAATTCAAGTAATTTAAGTGGCAAGCCATTTCCCAAGATTTTTCACCATTTTCACCAGATTTTGTTTGGTGTAGCCATTCCGACACATCAACACCAGCAACCCCCAAATTTCACCAGATTTTCCGAATCTGGTGCCCATTTTCACCATCTGGCAACGCTGCTAGCGACACCTGTCGTCGAGTCGGAGAAGGAACAAGGGCCTGGCTCGCGAGGGAGAGGGAGAGGTGACGTCTGTCATTCGGAGCGCGAAGACGCGCTCGCTAGAGAAGCCGTTATGTAATCCATTTTTTAAGACATCGGCATAAGACGACATACACTTGTTTTTAGCACTTTCAGTAATACTTAGGCTGGCCACATTGACACAATTGCAGAAAAATATATTTCTAGGCACTGTAACAGGGCGGCGCGCGCGAGGGACCCCCCCCCCCCCCTCCGCGGCCCAGCTTTGCCTCTAGAGTCAGTATATTATTATCTCTATGGCTTGAATATCCGCGAACCTCGCCGGAGCGGTCGTCTGCTCGCAAATAGGCGCTTTTTTACGCAGTTTATGTGAGCTGCATTGAGTTTTTCGTAGACTGGAACATGGAATAAGCAAAATTAACGAAAATTGTGAGCGTTTTTTTAGCTTCTTTTGTCGACGCGAGATGACGCCTCGTCGCGCAAACGTCATCCGGACGTGTTCCATTACTCGGACGACAAGGACGCGGAGCTGTCTTTGAAGCCAACGTTACTAGTTTGAAGCTGCCAAGGTAGGCTGTCTACGATGCTGTCCAGAATTGGAACACAGCCTCGCTCACACGGACAAAGCAACCGGCGGGGGAGGCCAGTGTTACCAGACTACTACTACTACTGTGCCGGTACTCACGGCACCACGAAAGCAACAACGCGCTTCGAGCGCGCGGAAATCAATGCGCACTGTGCGGTTAAATGAAATGGAAGTGGGCATAAACACTCGGATTTTGTCTATCGGGCCTGAGAGGAACGGCCAATCGTGTAAACAAGCTTTTAACACGTGCACTGCTGCCTTTCGCAGAATGTCTCACAAGTTTTGCGCAACAAATGTAGACGCGGCTCTCGCCAGCAGAAGTTCCCGTGTTTTTCTAGCTTGACAGACGTCTTCATGCAGACATTTTTGGCGAAGTTGTTGGCACCCGCTCTACACAGCTTTTCGAAAATTCAACTAAGTATTCCTCCATGTTGGTCGGACTTCGGTCAACTGCAAGTACAGTATTTTGTTTTTGCTTTTTGTTTCACGTGCCTCGGCTGAGCATGGAAGCAATCTGGCCGCTTGATATCGGACAGCCGTCCATTGAAATTTTGGAGTGCGAAGAATTTAATGCAGACCGCTGCTGTCTTCATCAGGCAGGACCAATCACCAGTTTAGCCATCCCCCGCCTCCCCACCCCCTTGAAAAAAAAAAGAAATATGCCGTTCTCTCAGCCGCAAAGAAAACTGAGGCATCAAGAAATAATAATAAAGAAGGTTCTTGCAGTCCGTGTAAACACCTTTATAAAATATAAAATATATGCATAACGTCGGTGAGTCGGCACTAGTGTATATATACTAAGTTTGTGTTCAATGCCGATCATTTTTCTCGCCTTTAGCGAAAATTTTTCTTCTTCAGCACGCTGAAATTGCGTATCATGAGGGGATCTTTCTAAATGAGAGTCGTGCAGTTTGCGGGAGAAAACGGCACTCTAGCAGGCATCTACCCAATTCTTTCGGTGAGATTTTTTATTTCTTTTCACCGTCAATACGGCACAAAAAGCACTCGATGATTCCTTTAAATCTTTCAAGCAAAACGGGCGAGGTCCAGATGCTTATCGAATTCATAATTCGAAATAAATAAATAAATAAATAAATAAATAAATAAATAAATGGGGCAGTTAAACATCACTAGTCGTGGTATGGCTCCGTAATCGGACGTGGTGTACTCTTCCACGAGTAAATATATATATATATATATATATATATATATATATATATATATATATATATATATATATATATATATATCCATCATCGGTCAGTTTCGTCAACGCGGTGCCCGCAAGCGGAACGCATATTTGGAAACGTCGCCGTGGCCGTGTCCACCGCTGCAGCTACGGTAGAGTGTACTAGAACTTTTGAGTGGCGCGAGCGCCTGCCTGGGCGCGACTGTTTCAGCCTGGAATGATGCGGTGGCGCTGGCGTCGATCAATCTTCCCGGGCGGATGGCTGGCAGGCGTTCCGCGCACGCGTTGGTACCTCTCCGTCGCGCCCAGGATGCTCGTTTTCATTCCTTGTTATACCCCCCCCCCCCCCTTTTTCAAAAATTTTAGTGCAAATAAATATTAAATGACATTATTGTTATTGAAGTTGCCGCCTACTGTATTGCAGCTTGAAATAGCGTAGTACATCGTACCGCATAACGAGCGCGTTTCCCCCCGTTTTTTACAGTGTACACTTACACGAGAAACCAGCTAGCCGGTACACATCGGAAGCCTCCCTCAACCCCCCTCCCCAACGAAAAAAAAAAGGAATGTGTAGCACATAAGTCGAAGAACTCCTCGGCTGTTCCACGTATATAAAACGCCAATGTTGAAATCAAATAAAGGGCGCGTTGCTTGTGGTTGCGTTCACTCACAAGAAAAGCAGGCTTTATTGACGTTGTCACTGTCTGAAGAACAGCGGAGTTTTTCCAAAGCTCCCTTTGATCATTTTAATATGGGAATGCGTTTATTGTAGGATCCACAAAAATGCACATACGTAATACTGCAGAAAAACGCCTTCAGTGAAACATGGCAATGCAAGATTTTGAGAGTTTAAATGTAAGCAACAGCACTGCAAAGCAAAGTCGTATGAACAATTGATAACGTAAAAATACGTGGTTCGCATACTTACACAAACAATTATTTGCAATTAAAATTATAAAAAGCATAAAATTATAGAGCCAGGATATACAATATAACATATAGAACAGAACAGATTTGCAGAGCTTAGCTTGTCTTTCTAAAGTGCATTTAAATAAAAAAGATGTTATTATCGTTGCAAAATCGTTTAAACCCACTCTAAAGCGGTACAATGAATCGGCTTAGTTCGAGTAAATTGTGATCTGAGAACCCTAAAGTTGCTAAATTAACCATCACAGGTTTATTAATACAAATAGATTCAAGATCAAATTTTATTTTCAGATTTCGCGTCAGAATTTGCACGTTCTCTTGCTTACAAACCTCATCTCGGAAAATTCATCTCTCTTCGTGGTGCCGCTTTAAAAAATTAAGATTGCAATAAAATATGCACGAAAACTGACATACTTTTTATGCCAATGCAGCAATTTATAGCTTAAATTTCAGGTGCTGCGCTGTGCGCTTCTTCGTTTCTCATCCCGCGACTTGTTAACACCCTTTATATAGAAATGCATACGTGTGACCACGTAAAAGCTGATGAACTTAGCAGTTAATGACTTGCAATGTTCGTTGCAATCAACACCCCCAGTGCTTCTCCTGTTGATCACTGCCAGGACATCCAAGATGCTATCTTTGTGTAAGTCTCTCTTACTCAAACAACCGGTGAAAATGTCTTCAAGTTCACTAATAAAGACAAAAAGTTTCGGAGAACGGTACAGGAGACCACCGAAATCACAAGATTTCACGTCTTTCGGGGACTTAAAAAGGAATAACTTGCGACTTTGTTGCACACACGGATATCCAGTTGTGCAACCTGGCGCGTAACAATGGTTTAAACGTTGTTTTTTTTTTTTGCTATTTCGCGAACAAAACAGAGGTGCCGACTACACAGGCTACCATGCCGCCGAGCAAACCTGGGTAGATTGGACGATGGCAGCGCCGCCGCTACTTTCGCCGCAAGTTGGGCAAGGGGCAAGCAAGGGAAGAGCGTTGCGGTCGCGCCACTCAAATGCTTCTAGTACACTCAGAGTGTACTAGAATATTTTGAGTGGCGCGACCGGAGCGGGCGCGCCGTGCAAACCGGTGTCCCCTCTCGCATGGAAAGCAGCGGTGGCGCTGGCGTGCCTAACCATTGGGGCAGCCGGCGCACGGCGGGCACGGCCAGCGTGGCCCGAGCTGTGGTGCTCATTCTAATTCTTTTTTTTTTTCGTGTGCGCGTGCGTGCTGTGCCATGCACATTGCAATAAATATTGTATAAACATAGGTAGGACAGCACAGTCACGCTGGCCGGCGTTTTCACAGATACATCTAATAAAATAAAATAAAGATCCGTTCGGTGCGCCTTGCAAGCATCTGATCGCGCTCGCAGCTTCGTTGCACGATCCCCTCTCACGGGGCGCGATGTAGGCGTTAATTTTATTGAAAATAAAGCAGTTTTTAATCAGAACTTCTTTATACATTATTGGCATGCAGGAAAATGTCAGGGAGTGAATTACTTTGTGGGATATATTGCAAAAATCTGGCATAGGTGACGACGGCACACATTTTAGGATGGGGATAACATCGCAAAAGTGCAGCCTGCACAAAATAAGAATAAAAAAAACAAGGAAAACGTCGTAAGATTGGAGGCACGGATGTCCGTCATTCCCGATGTTATTCATAAAGATGTGTAGAGTACGGAAAGAGAGCTCGAAATGAGCAACATAAGTTTAAATCTGCTCTAGCAGGCCAATGTCGAAAACGGCAAGACCTTCTAGGTCTGTTTTATGCTGAGTACAGGGTCCCGTTTGGCTAAAGTGAAATACTGAACTGTTACAAGAATTACTGCCTGGTATTAACAACATCCTTATTCTCATCCTGTAAAATTATTGAATACGTCTTACAATTATTTAGCTAGTTCGTTACCGATAGTTATGTTCATATCGCAGCCATATCTTTCGTAAAGATTTCTTGAAAATGATGTTGATATCGCAGCCATATCTTTCGTAAAGATTTCTTGAAAATGACCCAACTTAAATACCTATGTAATTTCTGTTTTTGTATAGATTTGCTGCCGTAATGGCTCACGTTATGTCAGGCGAAGTCGATGTCATTTTTTATACTTTAAAAGAGCAGTTTAACTGGTTCAGTGGCGCACCGACGGAAGGGAGGGGGGGGGGGGTTCGGGGGTTGTAACCCCCCCCCCCCTGAGGCCGACCTAACCTCTCCCACTCCGTAACTGCTCCTGTGTCCTAGAAGAATGTGGCGCTAATTTCTCTGCAAAACGCCGAAAAGAATAATAAAATAATCATCATCATTGATGTTACTATTATTTGGCATTTTATTTGCTTTTTTACACACGCAACAAGGTCCTGGTCTGAAAAACGATATGTGTACTGACAAATTAGGTTTTGCAAATGTTTCTTTTAGTTATTATCTAATGGAACCAAAGTTACGGACTGGTGACGCTCTGGTGGGAATAGTGTGACCTTTCCAAATGAGAGAGTGAGTAATGCGACGCCTAAGTACTTGCATTCAGATATATCAGGGAGCGATTCCGATTGAAAACCATAAGGAAAGAAAAGCTTGTATAGTGCTCTTTTTTATTTGTTCTTATAAACACTGGTTTATCTCCATTCAGCTACATGCCGTAATGAGAGCGCCAGGGAGAAATGTGTCCATTCCTCATAGTTGTTGATTTCGTTAAGATGGATAGTCTGCTAATAATTCGATCTCAAATGGTGCCCTAATAAGTTATAACTTCCATCAATATGTGGTTAATATGTATTAAAAATAACAGCGGATTCCGAACGCTAGTTCAAAGTACTCAGAAGTAACGAGTAGCTCACGAGAGCAATCTCTATAATGCTGTCAATGCGAAGGCATCTAGATACGTAAAAGGTCATTTATTAAGAAGAAAGTAGGTAGACGGGTTGAGACCCTATGAATTAGTGTTATACATGTGGAACCAGTTCAGTAGCGCACCCAGGATCTCTGCCAGGGGGGGGTTCAATTTTTCACGAAGGGCCGGGCATGCGGCCCGCCTCGCGGGCGTCTGCTTGCCGGCGCGCTCACAAAAATGTTCGCAAGAGTGGCGAGTTTATATGAAAGGAACGTAAAAACGGACCGTTTAATCACAACAGAACTGCATTACCATCCTGACGGCAATTAATTTGCGCCGGGAGAGCGCCTGGCAGGTGTAGATAGGTTTATTTTGGTTTCATAATGAAGCGCGAATGGATCACTTGAGCAGCGATGCGCCACATGCAGCTTCATCAATTTTTAACTAGGCGATCGACGTCTTTTCATATTGCTTGCCTGCTTAATTCCAAGGTTTTTGCTCATTACGCAATGTTATTACCTATGAACATGGCGAGCTTGCGAGCATTGCAATCATCAAATATAGTTTTAAATCAGTCCGCAGTTCTACTGCACGCTATATATCGGTGCTCATTTTTGGTATCGGTATTTTTACTGAAACACAAAGAAGGTTCTACCTATCGCCTACTTGTGAAAAGTGAGATACTGTCCACATCACGCTTTAGGTGTGACGTACTACGTGATATAAACATGCAGTACTACCAAGCATAATTATATTCACACTGTTACTTTAGTTTCTTACAGATATAGGTGAACTGAATGAACCATACACTCACTCCTATAGCTCAGAAATCTTAGAATATTGAGTAATGAAAAGGGTGTAATGTGACAATGTTACATATAGGTACTAATGTTCAAGTGTGGTGAAGAAACTTTAAGGAATTTAGGTATTCTATGAAAAATTAAGTCCGTGCTGTGCGAAGGGTGAGAGATAAACTATAACATTCAGAGATGATGCGAGGGAAAAATAGATATTCCGAAGAACTTGTTTTGGTACTAAAAGGGATTAAAGATTTAGTATAGTGATGTCTCCTAAGCTGCGACCGCAGTGGTAAAGCATACGGCTCAGGGAAAGACATATTAATTAGTCTGGATTTTCTGGCACAGTCAAAATCTTCATACATTGTGCTATTTAATTAGGTCTGAAAGGTCAGTTCCGCTACTATTTAGAATATAAGTAGCGAGCGGCGTTGCGCTTTAAATCTTCTCCAGTCTTTGTACTACGATTTATGCCGGAGTCCCAAACTACGCATGCATGTCCAGGTCCTGGTCTGAAAAACGATATGTATACTGACAAATTATGTTTTGCAAATGTTTCTTTTAGTTATTATCTAATGGAACCAAAGTTACGGACGGTGACGCTCTGGTGAGAATAGTGTGACCTTTCCAAATGAGAGAGTGAGTAATGCGACGCCTAAGTACTTGTATTCAGGTATATCAGGGAGCGATTCCGATTGAAAACCGTAAGGAAACAAGAGCTTGTATCGTGTTCTTTTTTTTTGTTTGTTTATCAACACTGGTTTATCTCCATTCAGCTACATGCCGTAATGAGAGCACCAGGGAGAAATGTGTCCATTCCTCATAGTTGTTGATTTCGTTAAGATGGAAGCAATAGTCTGCTAATAATTCGACCTCAAATGGTGCCCTAATAAGTTATAACTTCCATCAATATGTCGTCAATATGTATTAAAAATAACAGCGGATTCTGAACGCTAGTCCAGAGTACTCAGAAGCAGTCTTGGGTAGTAACTAGTTACTAGTAACACGTTACCGGTAACTACTTACTTTTTTCAGTAACTTATAACTGTAACTAGTTACTTTTAATTTAGGGGAACTTGTAACTGTAACACTGTTACTTTTTACACGGTAACTGTAACTGTAAATACCGTTACAGTTACTTCCTTTTAAAATCCAGCAGCAACACTTCTTAAAATCAGGGCTCGGCAGTATCGCGATACAAGACTATCGCGATGTTTCTCTTAAGTATTTATGAGTATGTGTACCTCGGTATCTAGATAAATTTGCAAAATGTATTTGTATCTCACTAGTGGAATGCTTTTCCAATGCATCGTTTGTATCGCGATGCTGTGCAGGACACGGACATCTCTTGGCTTTTTTTTTCTTTGTAGATGTGCTGACGCGTTTCCAGGGCGGACATGAAGACTTTTTTTTTCTACGAAGGCAAGCAAAGAACCGCCGGTTGGCGTCAAGAAAGGGCGGGGAAGGGTTCTTCTCCCCGCCCCCATGCAGAGAAAGGTGCGCGACACTGCAGTATGGTCGGCCTAAGTGACGAAAGTCACTGTTGTTCAGAGGCCGGTGCAGCATCCTTGATTTTTTTGCGTGGCCAGCCATTTCTTTATGACCGCCCGCGCGGAAACCACCTAGAAACAGACGCTTTGCAATGCCTCCCACACGTTCAGTTCTCAAAGCGACGGTAGTTCCAAAAAGCACTTCCCAAAGTGCCGGCAGCAATGGCTCGAAGGGGCCTATATCCTCTTTGTCGTGTCTCAAGATGAGCTCTCATTTCATTTACGAGCGTCCAGCAGGGCTTCGTGGCACCAGGCTGTCCCAACGTATTAAAGGCGGAGCATTTCTTAGCGAACTTCGGCGACTTATAGCCGCCTATACGACTTTGTGCTCTCCAGGCCGTTTCGTTAATTGGATGTATACGAAAATTGGTATGCAACAACATGACCGCATGAAGAACGTAGATGACAGATCATAACATGAAAATCATGACGTGCATGTCATGAGCGGCATGGTTTACGTGCCATGGTCTTGGTGCTCTCCTGGCCTTTTCGTTTATGGGATGTAGCTAAAATTTGTATGGCACAACATGACTGCATGACGAACGTAAATGACACGCCATAACACAAAAATCATGACACACATGTCATAAGCGGCATCATTTACATGTCACGGTCTTGGTGCTGTTGCGGCCGTTTCGTTAACTTGATATATGTACCAAAATTGGTATGGCGAGACAACAATGTATGACGACCATGGGTGACACGTTCTAAGAACATGAAAATCGTGACATGCATGATATGAGTGGCATGATTTACGTGCCACGCGTTTCGTTAATGGGATGCACACCAAAGTTGCTATGGAACGTGGACGACTGCATGGCGATCGTAAATGAAAAGCCATATCATTAGAATCATGAGATGTGTGTCATGAGCGGCATGGTTCACATGCCCCAGCCTTGATACTCTTGCGGCCGTTTCGTTAATTTCATATGTACCAAAAACTGGCAGATCCCACGTGCAGTGGGAATCAAGGAAATGGGAAGCACGGATCAGGAACGTAAAATGGATTTGCATTGTTGTCTCGCTATACCGAGTTTGGTACATATGAAGTTTACGAAACGGCCGCAAGAGCACCATGACTGTGGCATGTAAACCATGCCGCTCATACACGCATGTCATGGTTCTAATGTTATGACCTGTCATTTAAGTTCGTCATGCAGTCGCGTTGTGCCATAGCAATTTTGGTATACATCCCATTAACGAAACGCGTGGCGTGTAAATCATGCCGCCCATGACATGCATGTCATGCTTTTCATGTTATGACCTGTCACTTATGTTCGTCATGCAGTCATGTTGTGGCATACCAATTTCCGTATATATCCCATTAACGAAACGGCTAGGAGAGCACCAAGACCATGGCATGTAAATTATGTCGCTCATGACATGCGTGTCATGATTTTCATGCTATGACCTGTCATTTATGTTCATCATGCTGTCATGTTGTGGCATGCCAATTTTCGTACACATCCCATTAACGAAACGGCCGAGAGAGCACCATGACCGTGGCATGCAAATCATGTCGCTCATGACATGCATGTCATGATTTTCATATTATGGCCTGTCATTTATGTTTGTCATGCAGACATGTTGTGGCATGCCAATTTTGATATACGTCCCATTAACGAAACGCGTGACATGTAAATCATGTCGCTCATGACATGCATGTCCACCCGCAGTACAATGTAGGACGCGCATAGCTCGGGCCCGTTCCTTATTGAAGTCAGTTGCAGACAGCCCGGACCTCGCTACGTTTGTCGACGCAGCACAGTACGGGCGTTCTGATCGCTTTGCAGTGGTCTCAGTCGACCATAGTGGCAAGCTCCTATGTGCTGCGTCGGTTAGAAACGTTTCGGCAACGATTGCTGAGCAAATTGCCATTGCTGTAGCAATGAAGGACGTATCGCGTCCAAATGTCTTCACGGACTCGCGGTCCGCTGCCAGAGCTTTCGCCTCGGGCTCGATCTCGCGGGAGGCAGCAGCTATCCTCGGCAGCGAGGGGGCTGCCGGGTTTCACACCATAACATGGTTCCCGGCCCACATGGGGGCCAACGTACACCCCGATGTCCCCAACTCCAGTGAGTTTGCCCATGACCGTGCGCGAGGTTTCACTCACCGCGGCGGTCCCTGCGAATTCGCGGGCGGGGATGCCGGCAGGTACAGGGACCCGCTCCTCCCTTTTCACGAGATCGTGACTCATTATCATCTCTCTCGGAGGGTCTTTCCACTTCCTCACCCTAAACTCACTCGTCCGCAGTCTTCGGCCTTCAGGATGCTCCAAACGGGGTCTTTCCCTTCGCGAGGCAGGTTTAGTAACTTCTCGCCCAACGTTGAACCGCATTGTCCGAACTGTGGAGAGGCTTACTGCTCACTAGCTCACATGCTCTGGCAATGTCCTGCGTTACGTGACACAGAGTTCAGCAAAGAAGAGGACTGGGAGGAAGCCCTGAGAAGCGGCGACCTTTCGGTTCAACTTCGGGCTGTCCAGAGAGCCTGCGAGAGGGCGGAGGGCCACGGTCTTCCTGTCCCTGCGTGGGAGCGGCCCGCAACTGCTACAGGATCCCCCTAGAAGGGGACGTCCAACTGCAGTTTCTCAGGACCAAAATAAAGTTCTGTGCCTGCCTGCCTGCCTGTCGCAATTTTCATGTTATCACCTGTCATTTATGTTCGCCATCCATTCATATTGTGGCATACCAATTTTTGTATACATACCATTAAGGAAACGGCCAGGAGAGCACCAAGGCCGTGGCACGTAAATGACATGCATGTCATGCTTTTCATGTTAAGACCTGTCACTTATGTTCGTAATGCAGTCATGTTATGGCATACCAATTTTCATATGCATCCCGTTAAGGAAACGACCAGGAGAGCAGCAAGACCGGGACATGTAAATCGTGCCGCTCATGGCATGCATGTCATGCTTTTCATGTTATGATCTGTCATTTATGTTCGCCATGCAGTCATGTTGTGGCATACCAATTTTCGTATACATCCCTTTAACGAAACGGTCAGGAGAGCGCCAAGACCGCGGCATGTAAATCATGCCGCTCATGACACGCATGCCATGATTTTCATGTTATGACCCGTCACTTATGTTCGTCATGGAGTCATGTTGTGGCATACCAAGTTTCGTAAACATTAAATTCGTGAAACGGCCAGGAGAGCACGATATCGTAGGCGGCTAGATAGATAGATACGCTCAAACTCGCCGAAGTTCGCTAAGAAATGCTTCGCATTTAAAATCGGTATAGCGAGACAACAATGCAGTTCCATTTTACGTTCCTGAAGCATGCTTCGCGTTTTCTTGATTCCCAATGCACGCGGGATCTGCCATTTCTTTTGTAAATTAATTCCACAATCAATAAAAGAGTTGCAGAAAATGAGGAATACGGAAAGATTGCTGGTGTTGGGATTTTGAGTGAGCGGATTCCATTCCTTCTCTTTGGCGCTTTCCTACGAGCAACTTCAACTAACCGCACGCCTTCATACGTTTCCGTTGAAAGAACTACATAATTTTGTTTGTCGTGTATTAATCTTGTACAGTAACGGAAAAGTAACGACGTTACTTTTTAGCAATAACAGTAACTGTAACAAGTTATTTTTGGAAGCTGGGTAACTGTAACAGTAACATAGTTACTTTTCTGGCTTAGGTAACTGTAACTGTAACACTGTTAAATTTTACTGGTAACGTGCCCATGACTGCTCAGAAGTAACGAGTAGCTCACGAGAACAATCACTATGATGCTGTCAATGCGAACGCATCTAGATACGTAAAAGGTCATCTATTAAGAAGAAAGTAGGTAGACGGGTTGAGACCCCATGAATTAGTATTATACATGTGGAACCAGTTCAGGAGCGCACCCAGGATCTCTGCCAGGGGGGGCGGAGGTTCAATCTTTCACGAAGGGCCGGGCATGCGATTACACAGTTGTTGCGTGTGTAAAAAAAGTAAATAAGATGCCAAATAATAGTAACATCAATGATGATGATTATTTTATTATTTTTTCGGCGTTTTGCAGAGACATTAGCGCCACATTCTTCTAGGACACAGGAGCAGTTACGGAGTGGGAGGGGGTTAGGTCGGCCTCAGGGGGGGGGGGTGGAGTTACAACCCCCCGAACCCCCCCCCCCCCTCACAGAAATTACAGAGGTATTTAAGTTGGGTCATTTTCAAGAAATCTTTACGAAAGATATGGCTGCGATATGAACATAACTATTGGTAACGATCGAACTAGCTAAGTAATTGTGAGACGTATTCAATAATTTTACAAGATGAGAATAAGGATGTTGGTAATACCGGGCAGTAACTTGTAACAGTTCAGTATTTCACTTTAGGCAAACGGGACCCTGTACTCAGCATAAAACAGACCTAGAAGGTCTTGCCGTTTTCGACATTGGCCTGCTAGAGCAGATTGAACTAATGTTGCTCATTTCGAGCTCTCTTCCCGTACTCTCCACATCTTTATGAATCACATCGGGAATGACGGTCATCCGTGCCTCCACTCTTACGTCGTTTTCCTTGTTTTTTTTATTCTTCTTCTTATTTTGTGCAGGCTGCGTTTTTGCGATGTTATCCCCATCCTAAAATGTGTGCCGTCGTCACCTATGCCAGATTTTTGCAATATATCCCTACAATGTAATTCACTGCCTGACGTTTTCCTGCACGCCAATCATGTATAAGGCAGTTCTGATTAAAAACTGCTTTATTTTCAATAAAATTAACGCCTCCATCGCGCCTCGCGAGTGGGGATCGTGCAACGAAGCTGCGAGCGCATCAGATGCTTGCAAGGCGCACCGAACGGATCTTTATTTTATTTTATTAGATGTATCTGTGAAAACGCCGGCCAGCGTGACTGTGCTGCCGTACCTATGTTTATACAATATTTATTGCAATGTACATGGCACAGCACGCACGCACACGCGAAAAAAAAAAGAATTAGAATGAGCACCACAACTCGGGCCACGCTGGCCGTGCCCGCCGCGCGCCGGCTGCCCCAATGGATGGATGGATGGATGGATGCTATGAGCTTCCCCTTTGTAACGGGGCGGTGACATGTGCGCCACCAGGCTCGTAAGAAGATTTAAGAACTTTTTTTTTCCTCTTTTAATTTTCCTCATGCCTTTTAAATTTACTTCAATCAAATCGATCATGCCATATCAAAAACGGAATTTCATATCCCAGTTCCCTGCACCTTATGGCAGAAATTCCATATTTTTCCCTATAATTATTTTTGTCCGTTCTCTCTAGTTTTCTGCCACCAGTACTCCAATGGTTAGGCACGCCAGCGCCACCGCTGCTTTCCATGCGAGAGGGGACACCGGCTTGCACGGCGCGCCCGCTCCGGTCGCGCCACTCAAACCCAAGTACACTCTAGCCAAGCGGGGAGCGTTTGTTCCGTCTGCCCGGGGATGAGCGGGGAGGCCGCGTAACCTCGCAAAACCATGACGTTGTTGTCACGTGATACGCAATCCCCCTTCCACGGCGGGGAGAAATCCCCCGTGTAGTGGTAACACCAGGACGCTTGGTGCAGTACCAACGCTAGCCACCATACCAACGCGCGCGGTCCGTCGGCCCTTGTTGCCAAGTGCTGTTTTTTTTAAGTACGGTACAACTTAGAAAAAAAAACAGCAGTTGGCGACAAGGGCCGACGGACCGCGACATGAAGCAAACGGTCCTCATGCGACCTTTTCAAAATGGCGCCATGTTTACGCTTCGGTACCTGCAGAGCGTCTGCTGTTCCGTAGTAATTTCATAGGTATGAGCCATGATGCTGGAGAAGGATGGACAAAAATGCGTCAATTCGGAGCGCTTCTATCGGCAAAAGGCCGTTGCACAGTTTATGTCGCTTGCGAGCCCCATTTACTCTTGAAACTTCACTGAACTGTGCTTTTTGAAAAACTGGGGTGGCGACCCTTGTAGCGCGCCGGGTTTTTGCATTGCAGGCTCTTGATTTGAGCTCAGTAAAGAATTATCGTTTGCATGTTCCACTCTAATAAGCGAACAAAAACGTCAATGTTTATGTATCTATCCATTATTGTTACCACCCTCGCTTTATTTTGTGTGATATGGAAAGTTCAAAGAAGGAACTATTTGATGCTTCGCTTAAGTACATATAGGCTGGCGGTTATAAGGGCGTGTGAGGGCTACAGCTGTCCACCCTCCGAAAGTAGACTGGCATCATCATGTTTAAAAAAATAAATTTTCAGCGCATTCGTGCTATTATTTCCCTTGTAACGAACAATGCATGTACGCTCACATCGCGCCGCATCAGTTCGGACTCTTTCGAGTGTTGGTAATGCCATAACGCTCAGCTGAAACACTCGTCGAATTTCAACTCACAAGAACGACCATATAAACGTGCGCTCACAACGCTGCACTGAGTACACAAGCGTGCCGCAAAAAAATCTGCGTGGAAGCGAACCGCCGTATAACGCGACGACGCCCCTCGGAGCGTCTGCTCTGCCTGCACTGCATATTCAAACAAAGTAAAGTTGACCTGACCTTCTGTACACTTTTCTTTTTCAAAGCACTGGGGAACATTGTAGTACGGAAAAAACAAAGAACTTCCTTCCTGCGTTGGAGCGTCTCACTGCTTTACGTCCGCAAATTGTGATGACAACACATTTGCTCCAGAAACGAAACCGAAAGCGAACGCTAGCATCATTCAAGCCATTCCAATCCATTCCTTGAATTTTACCAATGATTTTACGAACTCGGTCGTCGACCATGTGGAGCTATCCCCGAGCAGCTTTCAGCGCTTTATGCGCTTCCCAAAAGCGTTTACCCGTGACACTTGTGCAGGTAATGTTAGAAAGAAAATGTTTCTGCCTCACGTGAGCAATAGTGGCTTCGTGCTTCTCATTCATGGTTGTCTGTTGAGTGGCGATCGGTCGTTTTGAGTTACGACAGAAACGAGACGCGGCTTTACGGAGCGTACATTCGTTAGGGCGAATATACGTAGCTTTCTGAATACTGTGGCTCTTAACTGTATGCTCCGCACATGCCCTGCGTGTGCTGTTTACCTTTGCAGCCAGTGTGTGTGTTGCCTTGGCGCGCCCATCTAAGCTGTTTACAGTGTTCGGCGAATGAAACGCGATACTCGCCGAGGCTGCCGATACATTCTGCGTCATCGCTTTGCGCTCGGGACACCGAGGAGCTTATCCGTTGTCGTATTGAATGAAAGCGAGATACTTGTCGAAGCATTGTTTGGTCTCCGTGTGATCACCCAGCCCAAAATGCGCTGGCCATCACGCGGCCCGATTATCGCGTTTCAATCGGTGAGTGCTGTGCTTGAACTTAACGTTGAAATATTCAAGCCGATATCTTGTAACGTTAAGTCGAACTCGCTAACCGCTGCTTGCCAGCAACCACTCTTCTTGTCTTTCTCCGTTCACAAGCGACTGTATCACGCTAAAGCGAGCGCGTAACGTTCGTTACATTTGGCGATCATGTCCAACAGTCCAACGACATGCGGCAGTGCTCTAGACACTACTTCGTGTCGTGTTTCATTAATGCCTAATGCAGCATTCGCTTTCGAGAAGGAAGTAGTGGTGTTTGTTATAAGGGACAAATAGTCGCTATGAAATGCAAATTTACGTGCGTCACAGGCCTGAATTCTGTGATCAGGTGCAGTCTTGTACCAAGGAAGTTGCATGGGTGTGTTGGATTTTTCAAGCTCATATCAGAGGTGTTCTTCTACTCGTTTTTCAGCCATTGACCAAACTGAATTGTCTTGAAGGCACAAGTTTAGTGACTTGTACTTTGTGGGTATTGTTCATACCTACAAGGTACAAATGCCACTCTATTCTCACTTTGTCGCTGATCGTTGTCGTCATTGTGTTGTGATTGAATTTGGATGCGGACATGCCGCAGAAAGGAGGGGAAAAGTGTTGATTACTGGATGGCGCACAATTATGATGTGCCCCTCGAGGAAGGGAGAGATAGAAACATAGAAATGGAAGTTGAGAACATGTAAGAATAACTGAAACACTCAATTTTTGCAGGAAGAACAGAAAAAAAGAACAAAAAGAAAACATTGCTACAGGTCACATTAATCCAAAAAAGGAAAAGTAAATTTATACGAAAAACAAAGTAGGTGTAGGTCCTTTCACTCAATGCATGAGCAGTGTAAGGAAAAAAGTGCAGGTACATAGTGTGTTGCAAGTGGGAATCCTCTTCATTTGTTTTTTAAAAGACGACATGTGGTCGGTCTGGCTATGTTGAGAAGTAGAACCACCACAGTAGAGGCACATGTCATTGGCAGTGCACAGCTAGTCAGGAGGATTGGTTGTTTCTCATAAGTGGTCAGTGTTGTGCAGGAGAGGCACTGACACTCCAAAACCACATGGTGTGGTGTCCAACGTGAAGCACAGGATAGACTGTCCACTCACACTTGACTGTGTCAAAGCTTAGGAACAGTGTAAACGCAACTAACTCTTTATAATTGTAATACCGTGGCACTATGAGCCAAGCCTTAGCAGTGAACGCAGGAAGGATGCAGAGTAACATGCTGGTTGGAGAGGGCTGCTAACACTGAAATTGCGTATGAGTGTCATTGAGCTGGCTTAAATTTTTTTTTAGAGGTCGTCCCACATGATCACAGGCAGAGACCAGTTCATCAGCCTCTTCATTACTAGTAATACCTTTGTTTTAAACAGTAAGTGCTGGCTCACTGTGGATACTACACACCACAAGATGGTCATTTTGTTGACATTACAGGTACAAATAACTGAGCTGCAAAGGCACCATTGCCATCACCATGTACTCAGGTGTTAGTGAATGCTTGAATGTTGCTGTAAGCATTTTTTTTACAAGTGTTCCTGGGCCTGCTTTTATTAATTGCACAGTGCTGATGCAGGACCTTCATAAACATTTTACATATTTCAAGAACAGAAAGCATAATGGGGAATACATGTGCTTGGCTCTTCTTCAGGTGTAACAGGAACAGCACCTTTGGGTCTAGTGACAGTGATTACAATGACGAAATTTTTGAATTGCAAAAGGATGACTACTTAATCTATGAACTAAGGCAATGTGACATGCAGTGCAACCACTCGAGGTGGTGCTACATTCTCTAATTGCAACCTCAAGGTCAACTAATATGTTTCTGTGAGCAGAGGTTTAGGTAACCTAAGGGTGGTATTGTCAAGCAGTCACTTTCATTTTCACAAGATGAGCAATGTATGCATTTGGCCATCTACAGGCTACAGTGGACAGTGGTCTGGCACTGTCCCAACCGCGCTAAGACAGCAGGCCACAAATGTTATCACTTGGAGATGCCAACACAGCTGGTGCTAATATAATGGTGCAACACAGCTGGTGCTAATCTAAGAGTCACAAAAGTGAAAGTACATCCAAAAACAATTATCCTTATAGTGTGGCTCCAAGAGTGAGGCAGAGGGCAACATGAAGGTCACATTCGTGTTTGGTCGTGATCTAAGTGACATTTCGTAATATCTCAAGCAAGACACCCCCGCACTCCTTTTTTTTGGCATATTTTGAATTGGTGCCAATGGCCGAGCAAGCACCCCTTCTTTTTTTTTTCCCTGTTCACCGCAGCATGCATCAATGCCAGGTCACATGGCAAGTTTTTTTCAGTTTCTCAAGAAGTTACACAATAGATGATAAAGAATGAAATTAAGCAATGAAAATAAATTTATTGTTTAGCTGCACTTTTGCTAAGGTCTGATAGTGGCTGCACCACAGCTCTGTACTTTTCATCAGCATAGCCATCCACGACTACATTAGGGAGGTGATAAGCTTTGTGAGTTGCCATTTTCGTCGCACTAGAGTGAGGTAGAATAGTTATTGCTTGCTGTAATTTGATGGACAGATGTGAGGGCTCGCGGGCCGGCAACTTGTGCATCCAACTCCGATGGAATTGTTTGACAGCTTCGAGATCAATGACATTGGATAAAACAGTAAGTGCATTTATTCCACAGATATTAATGAAAAGAACTGCTCTACATCCTTCTTCTATCCAGCAGTTCCACCGCCATTTTGAATTATGGTTCGCGACTGAGCAAAGGCCCCCTGCGTAAGTTTGTTGAATTACTTTTCGCCCATGGGAGGTGGGGGGGGAAATTACTCAAGATTTCGCAGTGTTCAGGACTGGTAGTGTACGCATTGTATGAGGGCATGCACATTGCACATAATTTATATGCCCTGATGCAGCGTAGCAGTTAAGGTGGCCACATAATTAAGGGAGGGTTCAAGCTTTCCCTGATAAGATTTGATTGTGAGTTGCTAAGAGAGGGGATCACTGATTGTGGCATCCAGGAAACTCTTCTGTCACCTGCTCTAACGATGTGTTATAACCAAGGCACAGTGAACTCGTGGTTTGATGAGTGCACAGTCACAGGTTATGTGTAACTGCAGGTGACTGAGTAGGTGACATTTGCTGGCCAACTTCACCCAAATGCTTTGTTGTGTTCAGCTGCAACCAAGCAGAGAGGCACATCCTCAGCCGTCTTGCACGAAGGCAGTGACTGAGTTTGGGAGGGTGGCTCATCTACTGAAGAATATCATCAATACATGTGGGCACACTTACTTGAGAGTTAACAGTCCGGTGGCATATAACAACAAAACATGCATGCTGAGCAAGGCATGATGAAGGTGTCTGAAATCCTGGTAACACTTTTAAGGGCACTTTGGTAGGTAAAAAAAAATGTGAAATCAGAAATTGAGTTATTGATGAAAAATACTTAACTCTTCTTCAAAACTTTGAGCTACGTGCTTGTAGTAGCATCGCACAACTTTATTTAAGCAACATGAAACTGGTTTACAGTATTTTGAAACTGTGATGTCACTGGCATTTTCTTTATATTTGTTCATATATTTGTGTTGTGTCAGCACCTCCTATATAAAGAAGAACGCCAGCCACATGCACATGATCGTGCCATTCACCACCCTTTCCTGTCCTCCTTTGCTACTCTTCTCCATCAGGTAGCATTTGTACTTCGTTGATGATTGGGGGAGAGTACCCCGTAAGTGGAACCTCGCGACACAGGTTAGGGTAAAGTTATCTTTTCTCAAGTCGTGCCTTCATCCTTGGGACAATGCTTTGTATATCGCATTATTATAACGTTGGTTGTCACGTTCTAGCTGGCTGTCAGGAGAGGCACACTGTCTTCCTATGCAGCATCTCTGTTCACAGCGGTGGGGCACTATGTGCCCTATCAATAGGAATGTGTCACAGCAATGCAGCGGCATGCACTGCTTTTACAGTGTGTGACATGAATGCTTACTGTGTGGCAGAGGTCGCAATGCTTCAAAATGGCATAGCGACATGCTCAACTGGTGTTGCGTGGCTCCAAGCTTTTGTGAATGTAACAAGCACCGTCCCACTGAAAGAGGAAGATCTGCAGAGGGAGGGGTACCAAGAAAGTGATCATAGTGATATAAGAGAGGGATGGGGCGTCTACTGCATCTCCACAGGAGTGGCAGTGACGTGCTCACACACACATATGAAGCAAGCAGTCGTACCCTCTACATACCATCACATTGTGGCAAATCACTGAACTTATATGGACCAACGGCTCCCATAGGAAAGCGAGCGATTGCACTGGCATTGATTTTTATAGAGGAGGCACCAGTCGTGTATGACATGCAAAGATGTCTGTGCAGTACTCAGGGATTGAAATGGGAAAGTTTAGGGCTAAGGGGGGGGGGGGGTAATGCACATACTTTTGTTCTAGAATCTTCAAATTGTATACTAACGGTGTAATATTGGTTGGTATACTTGCACTAGAAAAAAAACCACCTTTAGAGACCAGATTCACAGCTACATGATGCGGTTGCAGCAAGCAATTGCACATTTTAGTTGGCTTAATGCAATGTTTACATGTCCTGTTTCAATCCGTGAGCACTGTACATGTGTTTATACTTTGTTGTTGAGAAAGAGTTTCTAGTTGTCCCTCATATCTGCTTGTTTACATCGTTGTGGTTCACTCCTTGTACTGCATTCCCCTCTCAGATTTACTTTCATGGAGCAAAGACCTTTTAATTTGTCAGGGTCATGTGGTCCTAAGAGTAACCGTGCAGTGCAGAGAAGCTGCCACTAACGTAGTTTCTCTGCACATTTCTCTTCCACTCGACTGTACACTGGGGAAAAAAAACCAAAAAAAAAGAAGAGCATACACACATGCACCAGCATTATATTATTTTCTGTTGCAAGCTATGGATAGCTCACTTTCTAGGTACTGTTGATTATAGTCAAGAAGACATGAATGTGCCTGCTTATGTTGGTTTGAGAGACTTTCGATAGCGGGCTGTGGCCCCTGTTCTTGTATGATTGCATTTTTCCTATGACCCCTTTTGCTATTTTTCTGTATTTCAGAGGCTGTCTACAGCTGCTGCTGGTAGTCGGCTTCCTAAAGGTAACTTGAGGCACTGTTCATCCCATGGCGTCTTAACATAAGTTCTGTAGCTAAACATGTGTGTTTATTGTAATTTCGTTACCTAACTGAGAAGGATGTCTCATATTTGTCTTGTTTTGCCGCTACAACATCAACCTAACTTAGGCATGCAGATGCATGCACTATTTGAAAGAAAGCAACACGAACTCAATTTCCTTTCGCCTGTGCCCCTGTCTACGTACCAAACATATTTCCCAATGAACCCATGCCATCTGACTTGACTTTCTGTCATTGCAAACTACTTAACTGTTTCTACTTAATTTTTATGCTCTACTTTACTGTGTCTACAAATGATGCATATGTGCCAACTCATGAAAGTTGACTGAGAATTTAGGCTCCTTTTATAGTCTTTTGCATGTTTCATTGAAGTTTTGAAAAAAATAAATTCTGTTCATGAAAGTTCTCCACTTGAACTTTCCATTTGAGGTGTGGCATTAAAAGGATGCGTGAGTGGTATTTGCTTTTAGCAAGTTTATACAAACAATTATTGGAGCAGGCAAATCAATGACACCAATGTATCCGAAGATGTCACTCACTGCACTCCGGAAACAGTGTTACCTGTCAATGTGGCATATTTGCTGTGCCAAGTTTTATATTGCTTGTTTGTTGCATTTAAAAGTAAATTATAGTTAGTAATAAAGCGGGTATGTCTTTCTGAAAGGTGTTTACTTTGGGCGAGCTTTGGAAAAAAATATGCTGCCTACCGCCTCACCGTTCTCCCTGAAAAAATAAATATTAATAAATGTTATTTATTGGTAGGCACAGCCCATCAACGCTTTTATTTTTATTAAAGCACCCCAGGTGGTCGAAATTTCTGGAGCCCTCCACTGCGGTGCCTCTCATAATCATGTTGTGGTTTTAGGATGTAAAACGCCAGTTATCGATTAACAATCCTTTTCTTTTGTTAATGACCGTTGTACAGATATATCTGTGCTGAAAATGTAAGATGCTGGAACAACCATTTCTTCGTGAGACCCGAAGAGCATGGTAGAATAATGGTATTTTTTATACCAGTGTATTATTGAAAGTTCTTAAAACCCCCTAATGTGGATGTAATAATGATTTCTGGGATTTTACATCCCAAAACCATCATATGATTGTGAGAGACGCCATGGTGAGTGGTTCCAGAAATTTCGACCTCTTGAGGTTCTTAAAAGGACACTGAAGGCAGGTATTAAGCCAATGTGCACTGTTGAAATGCCATTCAAGAAACGTCGTAGTGCCTGCTTTGTGCCTAGAATGTGACTAGTTTTAACGAAAATGATATTTAGGTGGTCAGTGTACGGGCATTAGAACTAATCAAACCACTCACCTAACCGGGTCTATTGACATAGATTTGCCCTTTTCTCTCTTTCCTGACTGACAGCCCAGCCAGCCATGTGAAAGGCTGGAGCAGGCAGGTGAGAAGGAGGGTTTAGCTATTGTTAGGATGCCCCGATGGTCCTCATCACCGGGTGAAGAAGACATTGGGGCCGTCTGCATCCGCGGAGAAACATATTTCCGTGATGCCGTGGCCAGCCCCACCACATACCTTGACTACATCACCACGCCAAGCTTGCAGAGTATCCTACAAGTGGTGCAAGCTTTATCATGCATTTGCCTAAATTTCTCAGTTAACGAAGCGGTGGTGTAGGTAATATTGATGTTTCTGCCGTTCTCAAGCACACACCCACAGTTCTAAGAAAATATGTTGTTTGCCTTTAGCGTTGCCTTAACATGCACTGACATTGCACATTACGTGGGCCCCTAGCATTTCATCTCCAGTGAAATGCGGCCACCACAGCCGGGATTTGAGCATGCTGCCTTCGGGTCAGCACCCGAGTGCCATAGCCACTAGATGACTGCAGCGGGTACCTATAGTCAGTTTGATTAGTTCTGTGCAGCAGAGCCAAGGCTACGAGGCCATCGAGCGCAAAATTCTTCCGAAGCGAGACGAGAACCCATTGTCCGGACATGCACTCCCCGCTTCATCTTCCTGCTTCTAGGGCTGCAGCTGTCACTGCAGCGCCCGCTATTGGCAGATGCTATGGCGCGGAAGGACATGTTTAACCTGTATTCGCCCTCCGGATTGGCCGGAGAGGCCTGTAGCTTCCACAGTGCTGCACAGAACTTCTGAAACAGACTATAATGCATACCTATTAGGAAATAAGTGTGCATTCCCTGTTGTCCTCTACTTATATTCTTTTTAGCATTCCTTGCCGATAGGAGTGTACAGCTTATTGTGCTTTATCATCCTTTTTGGGTTGTTTCTTTGTTTCTCTTTGCATACTTGTGCGACCACATATGATAGGTGTTTGAAGTAGGCCTGTGGAAAAGCTGCCCGAAAGTCACAAGTGGGAACATGGCAGGCAGGATCTGTTAGCAATTACTGGTTTCCCATTTCCTTGTAAGCTGTGAGCATGTTCGGCTCAACAATTCATAGTGAAAAAGTTAATAACACTCATACAGCTGCTAACATGTGGCATCTAATGGGTGCAAGTTCTACTAATAATGGCAGGTTGTCTCTTTGAAAAAAGAATTTCCATCTTTATGTTGGGCTTGCTTGCTTCACTTGTCATACATAACTGCTCAACTTGGCTGAGGTGTTAGCAGTTATGTGATCTAACTACTGAATGCAACTTTCTAAGTGGTTCAGGGCTTTCCTGAAAAGTAAAGGTAGCATGAAAAACAACCGTTTCTTTTTTAGAGCCATAGGATGCTACATCTACACTTAGTTGCAATAAGAATGACCCGATGTGGGTGCTGAGCGTTTATGTCCTGCGTGTGCTGTCTGCAGGATGCGCAGAGACCATAGATCACTTGTTGTGCCACTGCCCACAATTTGAAGAAAATAGACTGCCTATGACCGAGTACTTCAAAAAGCTCAACGATCGTCCACTTAGTGAACAGACAATATTAGAATACCGTCCTCACCAACCAACAGCTCAGAAGGCAATGAAAGCACTTTTGCGCTTTCTAAAAACATCTGGCCTTACGGAGCGCCTATGATATTATATAGGACTGCCCTGTAGGCATTCCCCTCTCTTCTTCTGTTTACTTTTCTTCCCCTTTTCCCATCCCCCAGTGTAGGGTAGCAAACCGGACTCCTGACTGGTTAACATCCCTGCCTTCCCTTCCTTATTTCTCTTCCTCTCTCTACGTCGAACTACTGTAGAGCAAAGATTATAGGTTTGATTGCTTACTGGAGTGGCAGCTTGTGAATTGCAATTCATTGTTCTGAGTGCATGTATGGAAAATAACACAGGGCTGTTGAAATAACCTCCCGCAGCCTTGTCTCTCGTTGCCATATTATGGCATTGAGATTATACTACTGCAAGAAACTCTGAATTGATTTTAGGTTTGAAAAACTGATATTCTGAAGCTTTGCATGCCCTTCAGTGCACAACACAGGCTAGTGCTGATGGTGAGTGTTGGTGATTGTCTTTGCAGATGTTTCAGGCCAGTTTCCGAAAGTGTACAACTCTGAAGATGTGGAAGCTGGCTGGTTTGACTGGTAGGAGGCTGCAGGCATTCATGCCCCTTGCAAGGAGGCGGTGAGTTCTAGGACAGTACACGTTCACAACACTGGAGAGTAGTGTTTAATAATATAACTACGTGAGGAAAACTTGACGGGAGGTTCATGAAAAATTTCAGCTCGCACTAGTATTGGCTTTGCGTGTATAGATATTCAGCAGTTCCTTGCTTTATGGAACTTTATCTCTGCGCAAGTCACTGCTTGAAGGAGTTGGCTTAAAAGCTAGGCTTTCCTCATGAGGATATTACACATATTGTGAAATTTGCACGAGGTGTAATGATGTATTGTTAATGGGGAAATAAAATGGATGGCCAGGAGTCCTCGTGTTTTCTGGATACAGGAAAGGAATGATCTCTTCTTCCAGTCCAAGTGGGCACATGCCGGTGCGCATGGCTCATATATGATGGCATGTGGCAGTACATAGTATAAATAAAAAATGCTGCTGTACGTGTTCAAAGTTCTCACAGTTGTCCACGCTTTTCTGCAGTGACCATTTATAGCGATCCAAGATTACGATTAGGTGGCCATGTAGAAAGGCTGAGTGAACACTTTCTTGGGCAGCAGAAGCTTGATGTGGGTGGTGTGGGTGTTGCATTCTTGAAGAAAAAAAAACAGTACAAGAAAATGGAAACAAAAGAAGACAGGTATACAAGTCGCTCCACTGTACGTGTCCTCTTTAGTCTCTGTTTTCCTGTGCTGTGATTTCTTGAGCACCTTTCTTGGCCCTGTATTCTATTAATTTCTGATTATTTGTCCCCATTAAAGGGGACAGTATTAAAAAAAAGTACTTACAAACTATGGTTCCTAATCCTTTCATAGGTAAAGGTTTCCCACATTCCCCCATAAACATTAGTCTGCATGCAAATATTGTAGGTTTGTTCCCGGGGGGGGGGGGGGTGGCAAGTGTTGTTTCTCTTTTCCCCCTTACATTTCCCATTACCTCATCATTGCTGTGCTGCAATTGAAAAGCTACAAATTATGCTGCTTATGCTTTGTTTAGTTTACCGTATAACTCATGTAAGGGCCGCACTTTCTTTTTCTAAATTTTTGTTAGGTGCGGCCCTTACACGAATCAGGTCGATGACAGCTGACCGAAGGTTCGTACTGTTTCCACGACAGTAGCAGAGTGCACGAGAGTCGCAAATGACATGCCACAAATGTTTTTATTCCATTTCACTGTCACTTTCCTCCTCTTCGGAAGAGCTCGCCTCATCGTCGGCGTCTTCCCAGAGACGATCATCCTCAGTACCGTCCACGCTGTTAGAAATGCCAGTTACCTTGAAGATTTTAGCTACTGTTTCAAATGACACGGCACGCCATGCACTCAAAATCCATTCGCACACTTGTTGGAGCGACGCTCGCTTCAGCTGTCCTGTAGGGGTCTTCTCATGGTGGCCTCCAGCCATCCACTCCGTGTAACAACGGTGAAGTTCCGTCTTAAATGGACTGTTTACACAGACGTCGAGCGGCTGCAGCACACTCGTCAGTCCACCAGGGATAACTGCCAAGTCCGTGCGAGTAGCGGCGAGCCAGTCCTTGACGTGGTCCGTCAAGTGGCCACTGAAGCTGTCAAGAACAAGGAGGGCTTTCCGTTGCAACAGTCCTCCAGCTTTGTTAGACCAGACGGTCTTTATCCAATCTACAACAAGTTCCTCACACATCCAGCCCTTTTCCTGGGCACGCACAAAATATCCCTGAGGGAACTTCTCTTTTGGTAAAGTCTTTCTTTTAAAAACATACGGCGGAAGTTTTCGTCCGTCTGTCGTGATGCACAACATCACAGTGCACCTTTGGCGTTCTGCGCCAGCACACACACTTTTTGCGCCTCTTAAGTCCACTGTGGTACTCTCAGACGAGTCGAACCACACAGGCGTCTGGTCAGCATTACCAATTTGGGAGAAGTCGTACTCCTGCTCCCTCCTAAGCCCATTCACGAAGCGGTGGAAGTTCACGACCTGGCTTTCATACTCGCTAGGAAGCTTCTGACAGCGTCGTTCGGCGGCGGACGGAAAGCTGTTTACGGTTCATAAACCACGTAGCCCACCCCCGACTTGCCTTGAAATGTGCCTGTGGTATTCCCATGTGATGAGCGATGTTCAAGGCCTTCACGCGTATCATGTCAGTTTACACGGCGTAGCCGTCCCTTCGGGTGATGATTACATATTTAAGAAGTTCATCCTCGAGTTCAGGATATTTGCACTTTCTACCGCGAAATGCCTTTCGGCTCCTGTTGGTAGCGGCGAGGGCTTCTTTCTGAAAAAATCCAGTAACACGCGCTTGTCATCTACGTCAAACTTGCGGCCAGCTGCCCGCTTGCTGTGCTCCTCGGCATATTCAGTCACTTGCAGTTTAAATTCTGGAGTGAACTATCTCAAATGCCGCCCCGTAGTCCTTCACTGCACTGGCTCAAGCAGGGCTCGTGACACCGATCTGATGAAACGCACTGCGATGCCGACGACGCGCCACACAAAGCAATAATGGTGCCATCCGTCAACGGCGCAGGCGGTGGAAGCGGAAAAGCTGGCAGCGCCATCTAACTGCAGTTGAACTAACTGCGTGTTTCGGCGGGACCTTTTGAATTTTTTTCCGAAATTTTCCCCTCCAAAGTAGGGGTGCGGCCCTTACACGAGTATATACGGTAACCCTTTCTGGTCCAGAGTTCTTACTCACTTTCTGGCTGCTCCAGTCCAAAACAATTTTGCCAGTTTTGAGCACTGCAAGTCACAGACCACTGTGCTGGCTGAAATGTAGTACTATACCATATTTAAACTACCGTAATTTGACCCATTTTGTTGAAATTTTAAATCCAAGGTTGGGGGTTGACCTACAGTCGAAACATATACCACCAGTCAGCTTTTTCTTTTTGACTTGTGATTTGTTTATGGGGGTGTTGACTCACATATGAGTCGACTTACGCTTATGTAAATTAGGTATTTATTTTTACCACTTCTTTTTATGCCCTTGTCTTTCATTGATATATGGGAGCATATTGAAGCACTCAACATTCTTCCTGCTGCAATCCAAGGATAAACTTGCAAGTTTTCTGGAAGAAAGCTTTTTTTTCCAGGCTCCTTTTGCCTAATGGCAATTGTAAACAGTACAATTCTTCTGTGGCCAGGGAATTTTTAGATTGAATTGGGCTTCGCTTCTTGTGACGGGCCTTCACGTCACTTGCGCACAGCTAAACAAAATACCGGAGGCACCGTTGGTTTTCACTTCTCTCCTTGCTCCAGGGGCTGCACCTGCAGCTGATAAAGCAGTTGGGGAAGTCATCTGTATAGGCTGTCCAGGTCGTAGCACATGGTTGTATGTTGTCGTTACCTCACGTGGGACCTGAGCCATTGGCAACTTTGTTGATGGCCTCAGTTGCACTGCTTTCATCATTTGATAAAGGCGGATAATCTTCCCCACTGAAATCATCTTCGTTTACTCTAAATACGTTGAACTTATTGCTGCTAAGGATGCCTGGTAAAAAAGAAGTCATGTTGGCATGCAGTGTGCATTGCCACTTGTGTGAGCCGCCTCACTGAAAGCACTACACAATACAGTTGGACCCCTTTATAAAAGAGGCATGTTCAAGTGAGCAGCTTCTGTCTCTTACATGAGAGTACTGTTATAAGCAGGGTGCTATATTTTCCTTTCCAGGTCAACCCTTATTTCAGTATGAACACAGTACAACAAATTTACCACAAAAGCAGGCTACAGCCAGTTGCAAAGGGTACCATTTGCTTTAATGTTAGTCTGTCTGCTTGAGGGACTAAGTCACTCAGAACACAATTCATGTTTTCTTCACAAGAACTTACTCACATTCTTTCTTTATCACTTTCCTTTGTTTCTGCAATAAATTCACTGCAGTTAACAGCCAGTGGCACTGCATTTAGAGTTAAAATGTCAGTTACAACCTAGACTACTGACCAAAATTTAAGGATATTATGTTTGTTATAATCAGCTGTATTCGGGAGCATGTCCGTTACAAAAGCAGTTGAACTAATGGGAGAAATAGGGCAGCCAATCACGTTAGCAAATGATGTTTCTTATACCCTGTTGACTCTTATATGTCAGTGTCTCTTGTAGAGGGGTTAACTGTGTTGCTCCAAGGTTCTGAGCAAAATGGGAACTTCATCCTACTGTACAGAAAGGAAACGGCAAGTTTTAAAAAAAGGAAAAGCTAGTTTCTTTCTCAAAAGATGGCGCCATTATGTGTGCGGGCACTTCGCGTGCAACACGAAGAGAACATATGCGCAATTCAGGCACGAAAGAGCACGTCAGCTTTGGAGGACAGTGCATTTTTACGGTCGTGTTGCCTTGGTCAGAGTTGGGTGCAGCGATGGACTGCAAGTGGTAAATTATATATTGGTTTTCTTATGGTTGTGTCTAACAAAAACACGGTGGATTAAGGCATGTATGCATATATTTAGGTCAGAGTTGGGCCAGCAATGGACTGCAAGTGGCTAATTATATATTGGTTTTCTTATGATTGTTTCTAAGCAAAACTAGGTGGATTAAGGCATGTTATGCATATAGTTAGGTAAATTAAGGGTGCTTAAATGTAGGAAAAATTAGAATCGGGGTGGTTTAAAGCAGATCAAAGTGTAGTCAGCTGCAGGACAGCAGTGCTTTTTGCCTTTCTTCTTCTTTGCGCTAGCCAATCTGCTCATTAATTATTGTTCTCTTACAAGGTTATTATTTTTGTGTCTCACTAATTTTCATCAACCCTACTTGAACACTTTTCCTGTGGAAGCCTTAAATCATTTGTTGCAGCTTCTTACTATTACTGCTGAAGGGTGCAATGTCAGATAGAGCTGCAGGTTGCTGAGGTATTCTTTACTTATCTTTATTCCTAGCTCCTCCCAGTCTAGTCTGAATACTTCTAAGCATGCCATGAAGAACCTTGGAGAAATCATATCTCCTTGCCCAACACCTTTTTCGATTGCATTTTTTTTCTTTTCTTATGGAGCAGCGGGGTAGCTATTATAGGCAATTTTCCTGTGGGCAATGCCATGTTGCCTAGCGGGTGGCACCGTCTCAGTCTCCAAACTGGCAACTCACTAGCTTGGGCGAACACTCATGTTTGCGCACTGGTATAGGGAAGGTGTAGTTTTGTTTGTTTTGTTTAGTTCTGGCATGCTCAAGCTCACAATAAATGAGGCTGTGTATATAGAAAATGAGTCTGTGAGACGTTCTGACAAGGTTCGAGCTTTTGTTGGTCATTTAATTCAACACAGGACAAGTCCCAAACGACGTTATGTCTGTTTGCAGGAACGCGGCTTGCGGAGTTGTTGGCTTTTGCAAATGGCTAGATGGGTTCCGCAGGTGAGGCATTGCGAGATTGTTGTTGGAACAGCTGTGCGCCGCGGCCCGTGTTGTTACCATATTCAGTAGTAAAGATGGCTGGAGTTTCTGCTGTCTTGGAGGCAGATAGCACAGCCGATGTCACGCAGCACGCCTTTGCTGAAGCCCATGATCAGCCTCGGAAGTGAGCTGTGTGTGTTTTTTAATCTAGTCTACAAAACGTACTGCTGTTTTAAAATTCATTGTGTAATGGACACAACTAAGTTGCACGTTATGCGATAGTGAATGGTGTTTTTCATTTTTCCTACTTTGCCACGCAAATCGATCATTGCGGGACTTGTTGTGCGCACTTCTTCACTGCATAGCTTAGGTTGAGCATTGGTGTCCATTTCGTTGTGCTAAGTTCGTTATAGATGAAGGGCTCCAATATTGCTGAGGACTTCTAGAGGGTACAATGTTTTTCCTGTTTAAGCAGGTAACTTGTGAAAAAAACATTGCAACTTGAAGAGTACGCAGCCCTGAATTCTTCATTTATGGTGATGCACATTGCATAACTCCTCCGAAAAGAGTTTCTTGTTCCAGTAGTTGTTAGTGCAACCAATAACTGCACACTGTGTTCCTGTTTACCTTTATGTTTGCTGACATCACGATGAAGAAGAAAAAAAAACGGCAGCTTGGCTTACAACATGCATAAATTGTTTGACAGGCACACATCAGTGCATTCATTCCGTGCCGTCTCGCACTGGCCAGCAGAAAAGGAAGGCGCGCACACGTGGATTGCCAGACCACTCCTCCTCGCCCCAGTCTATAGAGTTCTTGTAGATGTTGGCTAAAGTATACATTTATAGTACTTCTTGGTGATGTATTTCCTCCAAGGCTGCTACCTCTGCTTAGTTTTGAATGCCTTCTTGTAGTTTATGAAAGCCATGCAATGTGGTTTGGGGTTTTCAGCAGATTCCCTTATTACCTAACTGACCAACTGGTTCTTATGCATCGTAAGTCCTGGCCATGGCTGCCCTATTTCATTGGAGGCGCAGTGTTGGGGACCGTGTGCTGTGCGATGTCAGTGCACATTAAAGAACTCCAGGTGGTTGAAATTTCCGGAGACTTCCACTACGGCGGCTCTCATAATCATATTGCAGTTTTGGGATATAAAACCCCAGGAATCGTTATTGTGATACATCGTACAGTACATCGCTCGGAAGCGAATTTTCTTGGAGTTTATTAATGTGAAGTGTTTCTCTTGCACTATTTAAACTTAGGTCGTGAATATTTTGTGTAATAGTGAAAGGAAACCTATAGGTGTATAATTCTGTAAGTATTCTATGTCTCCTTTTTTGTGTTGGCTTTTTCTAAACTCACTGGAACACTTGAAGTCTTGAGATGTGTTTAAATTGTAAACCTGATATAACAACTCACCCAGCCTTAATCAAATTGAATGTTATGTTGCCTTCTCTACATGCTTTACTACTTGACATGTCTTGCAGTGCCTTGCAAAACATGTCAGAACACACACATCACTTCCGAGGCTGGGTGTGCTATCTTTCTCCAAGGGCAGCAGAAACTCCAGCCACCTTTACTGTTGAGTATGGTAACAAAACGGGTCGTGGCACACAGCTGCTCCAACCACAGTAGTTGCACATGGTACCTGAGCATCTGGAACTTTGCATAGAACTTTGTTGTTCCATATCCCATGATTTCAGTATCCTGTTTGATTTAATTAAAGTATGATCAAGAGAAAAATACAATAAATAAGCAAGTACTTACCTGTGAAAGCCAGTAAAGTCTAAATAACAAGGAAGTAATTGAGGTATAGTGCTCTGAAATTATATAATTTCTTTGAATATATAGGTGTTCCCTGCATCACCATGACTGAAATCATATGGCAGGTGTGCGTCATTTCCAGGAAGAAAAAGAAGGGTCAGTGGTGGTAGTTCTAGGAGAAATACCTAGACGTAGAAGTAACTCTCACCTGCTGGAGGTAGGGGCTTATGAAGTGCAACTCTGGGCTCCATTATGGGCAATACTGTCCTACTGTTGATCAGGTTCATCAGTTCTGGTTCTGGTTCATTAGTTCCTGATTCATTGGTTTGCTTGTTGTTTCTTTTATAATACAGGGAAAGCTCACTATGTACTTCAAGGTTTATGAAAGTCGTACAGTGTATCATACCTGCAAAACGGACATATATGAAAAAGAGCCATGACTGCCTTGTAGGAGGGTATATTTCTGTGTTTCGGTATTTGAACGCTATAATTCTTGCTGCTTTATTAATTTGTTTTTTCGTGCAGAACGGAGAAGGTACATTCAGCATGGTTCTGCCCCCACCAAACATCACTGGTGACTTGCATCTTGGCCATGCGTTGACTGTCACCATACAGGACACATTGGTGCGATGGTACGAGTTGTGTTTTTTATAGTGCATTTCATTTTCCATTCTTATCTTCTTATCGTGAAGCCAAGAGGTCAGCCCAGGCCATAATGGCTGCGTCCAGAGAAATTTTGGGAAGTGAGAATGTCAAAGGGGCCCTGCATCACTTTTTGAGCATAATTCAAAGGTAGTGCCATCCAGTCGTTCAAAATCCCATGAGCGCCTGCACCCAGTATTGGTATGCTGTACGTACTAGGGAATTCGCAATTTGTTAAATGTAGCTGCAGATTGCCTGCTTTACTTTCAACCAATGATGTAACAGACAGCATTGACTATACATCACTTGAAGGGGTCATGAAAAGAATATCAAGCTGCATAGTTTTAATTTTCACTGCTTCAGTAAGGATTACAAAATAATTTGTCGCAGTATTTAGTGTACATTTAGTAATACGTGTATTAAATCCTAGAATTTTTGCACTCTCGAAATGACCATGCGACACTACGGGCTGGCAGAGGTACTACCATATTTACTTGCGTAATGAATGCACTTTCTTTCCTAAGAAACAGAAGCAAGGTTGGGGGTGCGTTTATTACATGGGGTAAATTTTACAAAATCTTTTTCTGGGGTAAGCAAAACATTTAATGCATAAAAAAAAAGACAGCGTTGCGACCCACGGTGATGCCTAGTGCCACGTGTGTGATAAAATTTTATTTAAAAGACAGTAAAAAAGAGCTGTGGTGTCGGGACCACGCAATTCGGTGCCCGCTGCAACAGCCTTTATGGTGGCCGCGTTGTGTTCCACAGTGATGGCCTTTCACTTGCGTTTAAGCATGCTTAGCCCACAGTGCCACGAAACTGGAAAAATGGCGACGCGGTCGAATGGCCAACAGAAAAAAAAACAAGCGAGTGGCGCACAGGGGTCTTCGCCACACATATAGTTACCAAGGTTCTATCCAGAATTTTGCTTTTGGGAAGGTGTTACCCATGAACCAGAACACAAAAAAGGGGAATAGGTGGGGGGGATACCGAGTCATTGTTTATCCAGAAAATTCTTGGGGGAGTGTGAGGCACCATCTGGGGGGTGTTAAGGGGGATGTTGGGGGGGTGGGGTGTGCATGCAGTAAGTGATAATGTCAAGTGATGTGCTCTATACATGCAAGAAAGTGCTGATTGCAAAAACAAAACCACATGCATCTGTGTGTTCCTGTCGTATTGTAGGTCTGTGTGAGCGACAACTGTGCATTGAAAGGCATGTGCCACACGAGCTAGTGCGCAGTCTCCAAGCATGCTGCCTCTTGTGGGCTAGAGCGACCAGTTTGCTTTCTTTTTGCCAGCACTACACTGCTGGCCGCTTTTGGTGGTCTGATCATCTTCAAATCTAATTTTACACCACTGATCACTTGCTCCTCTGAATTGTGTAATAGCTTGGTGACGTACAGCAAATAATTGCGAATTTACTGGTGCATGCATTGCACCACCATTTGGCTCAGATGTTCACAGACTTCTCGGCTGGCCACTACCATTTTCAGTCTGTTAAAAAAATTGTTGCAGGGACCCTTTAAGCATTGCTTGTAAAGTTTACATAAATACTAATAACATAAGCGCACACGACCCTGCAAGCTGTACTGCGGTGTTAGAAGAAAAATTTGAATATACTCATTTACAAAAAGGGTGTACTCAAGAGCCTGCATTTACATCGTGCTCATTCATAAAAGTAGAGTGCTGTTTTTAACTTAGATGTACAGGCAGGGGCCAAATGTCCTTATCTATCTAGAAGTGTATTAGGACATTGAGTTGTAGTATTGCATGCGTTGTAGACATGAAGCTTGACACAGTTGCACATGTTCACATTAATGGCACTCATAGACAACGTAATAGGCACTTGCACTTAATATACTATCCAGTTGAGCAGGCAATTTTTTATAAATTATGTATTTGCTTAAATTGTATCAAAGGTAATGTACTCTTTAATGCCATAGAACAATGAATGGCAATGGCAATGAATGACCATTGTGGGAACATTTTTTCTCCTGACGGCACAGATTGTGCTGCATGTTATATCCTTCCTGCAAAAATATTGACAATATGAGATTTGTTATGGATAAAAAGAAAAACATGAGAGAAAACTTGATAGATGGATAGTTACCTTCTTATGACTGCTGGGCTCAAAAAAGAATTTTTTCCAGGTTTACTCAACAGGGTTTATGGGAGTAGGGGTGGGCAGAATGTTTACTATGTTGATGTGCATGTGCTGTTGTGTTAATTCAATCTGGTGTAGCAGGTCCTGAAAAAATGTGCATGCTGATTTGCAAAGCTTATGAAAAGACTGCAAAAATGTTAACAGTGTTGCATTGACATCATGGGCATTGTGAACATTGAGTATAAAAAAATAAAATAAATAAAATATGGCCTTCATTTTTTTTATCAGGTTGTGTCCAATAGTGCCATCCAACATTATGGCACTACACACCACCAAGGGCTTCTGAGGAGTACTGTGGCAGCTACTTGTAGCTGCCACAGTAAAAAAAAACAATATTATGCCTTTCTAAACCAATTTAATGCTTACAGTTGTAGCACAGCAACTAGCACCATTCTGCAGTGGCAGGCTGCACCCTTGCAATAAGTTTTTAAGGGGTGGTGTTAGAAATTTTTAAAAGATCATACATAATTTGGGACATGCATCATTGATTCAAGGCCCCAATGTTAACATCAGTGTACCATTCCCTCTTGTGCAGGCAGCATGCTGTAGTAGCTTAGCGGCTGGGGTGTTGGCTTGCAAAGCTTGAGGTCATGGGATTGTATCCCAGCCACGGAAGCCGCATCTATGGGGCAAAATGCAGAAAAACCCAGGTACTTAGATTTAGAGATTTAGGCGCACGCTAAACAACTGCAGGTGGTCAAAATTACTCTGAAGCCCTCCAATACGGGGTGTGCCTCATAATCACATCATTGTTGTGGGACATAACAATCCATCACTTAGTATATTATCTATTGTGCAGGCATCGTATGTGTGGCAAGCAAGTCGTGTGGGTGCCCGGCTGTGACCACGCAGGGATCGCCACCCAGCTGGTGGTGGAGAAGCAGCTCTGGGCTGAGCAGGGGATCACACGGCAACAGATGGGACGTCAAGCTTTCCTAGAGGCAGCTCATACATGGAAAAAGCAGTTGAGTAGACACTTGCTGCAGGTCCATTTGTTTTCACTTTGTTGCAATACAATGAATACTTTCTGTTGAGAAACGCCATTGCACTGTGTGCTGTTGGGGCATGGTAAAAAATGTGGTTGATCCCTCTGTCGCAGGAATCTATATAACACGAAAGTGAAACCTGTCTTCGCAAAGTTGTGGAATGCATAAGTGCCTATCTGGCGAATCGAGGGGTGGGAGATGGCTTGGGTACTGTGAACATGTGAACACATTAAATCTAGACATCGGCGGCACCTCGACATGGCACAGGGGTTGTCGACAGTTGTGCACGAGAGAAAGTTTTCGAGCGGCTCACATTGCTCTGGAAAAACTGAACTGCATGTGCCAGAGCCCTGCGCAAGCCTGCCATACATGAGGATCGTCCACAAATGGTGACACTTTGAAAAGAAACTGAACGTGTTGTCAGCAGATCGTTTTGTGAAAACACAGCCCACTACAACGAAAGGCCAATCATTTGCTTGTCTACGGTCGTCTTTGCGATCCTGGAGCAGTGCGCGTCGCAACTCAACACACCTGGCCACACAAGACAAATTCTGTAGTGGCCGCGGCCGTACTCTGCCCGTGGAACATACCATCACGACGCCGCCACGGCCCTAACTTCCTCGGCGGTCGAGACGCGTACACTACCGAAGCGCTGGCTGCCGGCACAAATCAGCAAAACGATCTGCTTCGCTCAATCTATCGTTCCTAGATGGCAGTACCACCGCAGCGAACCTAAGCGAAGCAAGAGTGCAATATAAGGGAGGCGATGTTAATTTAAGAGTAATTTTGCTTGTTAAACACACATAGTTCACTGTACTAAACACCTTTGCTTTAACCAGACGACAATTAAATGTAACTTTTAAAGGCTATAGTGAAGATATAAAGCCAATCTGTTCCCTGTATGAGCAATGTTGCAGTGGTGTATCGGTAGAGCATCCAGCTCCTTTCGTCAAATCCCAGTTGAACGTGGGTTCGACTCCGCCTGGGTGGAACTTTTTCAGAGCGAATGCAAGTTCATTTTTTCAAGGATCCACTTCTGTTACAGGAAGTACGTCGCTGATTTCTTGGTGGACCCCGGCATAAAACACTTTCGTGTTAAAAAAAGCCAAGTGCACCTTTGAAGACTTGTACAATTGTAGCCCAATATAGCAGCTCTGTTAACTTGACCAACTTTATGGTTGTTACTCCCTATGTCCCCTCGGGATTTGTTGAATATAGTACAAGTGCTCAGATGAGCAGCTAAGGAGAATTCGATAATTTCGTATACCGTATAAACCGGAATATAAGTCGAGATATTTAAAAAAAAAATCGAGCTAAAGTCACCCCTCGTTTTATATAGCGGTGTTTAGCCGACAGTGGGTCGCCGTCTGGCAACATGTGGCGTGCATGAGTGTCAAAAGTCACACACGGCAGTATCCACATCCAAATCCAATAGCAGGCATTTTTTTAGTCTCCCTGTTTTCTTAGTGTTCGCGCTGTCCTTCCGATCTGTTGGGCTCCGATTGATGTCGGGTATGATTTTGAGTGTTCTTTTTTTTTCGTTCATTGAATATGAGCAGCGGCAAAGGAGGCAGTTCGCAGCTGTATTTAAACTAAATGTTGTTGAGTTAGCTGAAGCGAACGGCAACATGGCCGCTCAGCGCCACTTTGGCGTTTCGGAAAAAAGCTTGAACAGAAAGGGAAGCTGCAGTCCAACCCTCGGAAAATGTCGTTTCGTGGCCGAAGTGCGGTTCATCCACAGCTGGAGGATACGCTCGCAGACTTTGTACGCGAAGTTCGTGCGCGCTCGCTGCCAGTGACCGTGGATACCATTCACAACAAAGCCGTGGAGCTCGCTCGAGAAGCTGGGCTCACATAAGAACAGTTCCGTGCACCAAACTCGTGGGTGCGTGGATTCATGAGACGCAAAGGATTTTCTTTCCGCCGGCGCACATCCATCTGCCAAAAGTTGCTGTGTCCTCGCAGCATGCTTGTGTTGGATGCGTTTCGTGGTCACCTGACCGACGCTGTGAAACGCGCACTTGGCAATGGAAAAACGGACTTCGTCGTGATACCAGGTGGTATGACGGCCACCCTCCAGCTGCTTGACGTTGTGCTGAACCGTAGCCTCCTTATAGGAGGCTATGGCTGAACAAGCCGTTCTAGGACAGAGTGTGGCTGGGGTAGCAGGAGTACATATCAGGTGACAACCTGAAGACGCCGACGGGCCGCCTACAGAGGCCTTCGCTTGCGACTGTCTGCGGCTGGGTGCTTTCCGCCTGGCGTTCCTTGCCAGGTTCCACGATGGAAAATGCTTTTAAGAAATGTTGTATCAGCAACTCGCTGGATGGCATGGAAGACGACGCACTGTGGGAGGCAGCCAGCGACAAACTCGTCTTCAGAAGGCAGTGATGCTTCGTCTGACGAATAGGAACAGCTGCGATGGTGGTTGAGGGGAGCTCCGACGATGCGTTGGTGATGCTCCCTATTCGCAGATAAATGTGTTTCGGCAATTTTGGGTTGTTTTTTTTTTTGGTCACCTAAACTTGGGGGGTCGACCTATATTCCCACTCGACCTATAGTCCGGTTTATACGGTATTTTGCCTAACTCTCACACTCTATACCACAGTGGATTAGTGGCTATGGTGTTTTGTTGCTAAACACGAGGTAGAAGGTTCAGTGGACCTTTTTCACGGGAGGCTTCTGCACATGTACGCCGGAAGTGCATTCAGGGTGTCACTAGTGGCAAGCGCCCGAAATACTTTTGGTGACTCAAGGCTGGTCTAGAGAGGGGCACGAGCTTCCCTTCGAAGAAAAGCGCGCGCACCGCTCCAGTCCGGCCCTGGGTGGCTTAAGCCGCAGAGAGCACATGTATGGCTTACAGCGTGCCTGTTCGTGTAGACCATTTCCGCGTTGCTCCTCTACGATTCTTGTTTTTGCCGTGCTTTGTTTTTTCTGTTTTGCGATGCCACAGCGATGTGCTGCCGTTGACTCCAGTGCAAGAGTTTCAAACCTGCAATTTTTTCAGCACCTCAGGCACCTCTGTGAATTCATGTCATGTCCGCAATGGGGTCCATATTTCTCAGTGGTGCTCACCGTCCTTTGTAGCGGTTCCACACCAGCTCAGGTGTATGCGTGGCAATGTCGCTCCTGAAGTTCTACGATATGGATGGCCTAGCCGTTTTGAAATGTGGAGGAAGCTCTCGTTTAGCGTTGGCCTGCACCGTTTTGTTTATCACATGTTTCTTAAATGTGATGTCTGCGAAGGGCTTGGTTACCAAAGGGTTTTGTCCTGAAAATAACAAAATGCGTAGGCTTGTATGCACGTTACAGACGTGTTTCATGCATATTACTGGCCGCTTAGTTTATAAGAAGCTGTGTCTGCACCACCGCCTTCCAAACACACCGTTGTTTGGAAGCCCGTTTTCTATATTGACCTTCACTGTAAGAACCACAGGCAGCACATCATTTTACACATTTCTCAAAAGCGCATTTAGCCAGCAACGCAATTGCAGTACATTTGTACGACAGCACTCGTTGCACCTTCACGGAGCATTGCGACTTGCTTATAACGTACAGCCTTCGTGGAGCACAAGCATATGCTGCGCAACACAATGAGGTTTGTCCCTGCAAGTTGTCGTTGCACGAGACATTGGATACGGCGAATGTAGTTTTCCTCTTTGAAAAGCCAACCTTTATGCAGCTGCTGGTGCGTCCCGCCGAAATGGCTGTTGATCACACACACTGTCCGTCGCCGGTGGCACGAGCTCCAAATTGCGGCTCCATGCACCGCCGGAGTCGTGAAGACTCGTTAAGTCTTCAATAGAAAACATAACGGAAGGCTTCGCAAAATAAACAGGCACAGATACAAAGCGCAATGCAAAGCAGCGCTAGCTGTCGCCTCTCATGCTGTGGACACTCTAACCTCGCCAACCTCGCTGCCGTCGTGCATCGACAGAAGAGCCACCGTTTCTGCTTCTTGCTCTTGCCGCTAGAGGCGCTCTCACAACATGAAAAAGGTCCGTTCCCATATTTAGTAACCGCAAAAGTGAAGGGCACTTTTTTTGTCCAATTCATCACTGGCAAAGCCTTGCCCCTCGTCAGCGATGCCGTCACCCTTGCCTAACTGCACAAGGTTATCTTCATTCTGTGCATTGTTGAAGTTATTTTAGGCATCGTTGTAATTTGAGTTGTGACGTTCTACTATAAGCCTTGAAGGGGTTCCCGTCTTGCCAACAAGGACGAGCTGCTGCAGAAAAACTAAAAAAGAATGTTTATTGAAAATTACTTGAAACACTATGAAAATAACACAGAACACTATGAATGCTGAACATTGCCCTCACTAGCTGTTTGGCAAAGTCATATGAATGTCTTGTGAACACCAGGCTAACTTTCATCCTCGAAATTAAAAAGGCCTTAAAAATACATCAATGCGGTTACAAAAAGGGTTGCTCTACAACTGATCACCTAGTCCGACTTGAACATCAAATACGCAATGCTTTTTTACACAAACAACATTGCCTAGCTGTCTTTTTCGATTTGGAAAAGCATATGACACCACACGGAGATACGGTATTTTAAGGGACTTGGCAGACCTTGGGATTCGGGGCCGAATGCTGAAGTGCCTGTCTGATTTTATGTCCGATCGAACATTCCAGGTGCGCCTTGGTAAAGTTCTGTCGCGTGTATTGACCCAAGAAAGCGGTGTGCCTCAGGGCTGTGTTTTAAGTACTACACTGTTTGTTGTCAAAATGAACTCTGTTAACAAAGTCATACCGTCTTCCCTTATGCACTCTCTTTATGTTGATGACCTCCAGATTGCTTTCCGCGCATCTAACATGACAATGTGTGAACGGCAGATTCAAATCACCCTAAACAAATTGACAATATGGGCTAATAAAAACGGCTTCCGTTTCTCGTCCGAGAAAACTGTTGCCGTTGTGTTTTGTCAGAAGAGGGGCTTACAACCTGACGCAGTCCTGAAACTAAATGACATAGTACTGCCAGTTAAACAAGAACACAAGCTTTTAGGGGTCATATTCGATAAGAAGCTGAATTTTCTTTCTCACATTAAGAATTTAAAGCTTAAAACAAACAAGGCTCTCAATGTCCAGAAAGTCCTGTCCCGGAAGCGCTGGGGCTCTGACCGCAAATGCCTCCTTCATATTTATCGTTCTTTGGTACGTAGCAAATTGGACTACGGCTGCGTAAAATATTGTTCAGCCAGAAAATCATACCTTAAGCGTTTAGATCCCATTCATAACAAAGGACTATGCTTAGCAACCGGTGCCTATAGGACCTCACCCATTCCCAGTTTGTATTCCGAATGCAACGAGCCGTCTTTAGACCACAGAAGAACGCAACTTATATTGCCATACGTGCTAAGAGTTCGCTCATTGCCAGACCACATTTGCCATAACATTATTGTCACACACTGCGAGAAACGGCTACACTACATGAACAAACCAAATGCTATAAAACCACTCGTACTTAGATTTCGTGCTTCGTGCTTCGCTGCAAATGTCGCTGCAGAAAGGGCTACACTACATGAACAAGCCAAATGCTATAAAACCACTCGTACTTAGATTCCGTGCTTCGGGCTTCGCTGCAAATCTCCGTGCTTCGCTGCAAATGTCGTCGAAGGACGATAGTCTTCTACCGGCCATACTACATGAGTCCCGGTTCGCGTGTTTCTATTTCCCCGAGGAGTCGCGCAAGCGAGAGGGAAAACGAAGAGACGAGGAGAGAAAGGGGCCGGCCGGAGTGGCGGGCGGCTGTTCCGCTGCCTTGTGCTAGCCGTTCGGCACGATGGATGGATGGATATTAGGAGCGTCCCCTTTATAACGGGGCGGTGGCCGGGCCACCAAGCTCTAGCTTTATTTCTTTTTCGTTTACAACCATTCCTTTTCCCGAATCACATATTTTCACAACTAATTTTTTTCCTCGTCTATTTATTTTATCTATTATCGTTCTGCTGTGATGTAACAACCTTACCCGAACTACTTTGTGCTTTTGTTTGCTCCATACTTTTGCGCCACCAATGCTCTAAGCGCCTTTTACTTATATCTATCGCCGGCATGTTCAGCTTTCCCCGTTACTCCTGAAACCCATGGCCTCCTGTAGGGTAGTGTCCACAGCTACACCTGGGTGGACATCTGTACATTCAATCAAAATATGGTCTGTCGTTTCCCTAGCTTTTCCACAGCACGTACATGTATCCCCTTCTTTATTGAATTTCGCTCTGTAACTTCGGGTTCTCAGGCAACCGGACCTTGCCTCAAACAGTAAAGCGCTTCCCTTTGAATTATCGTAAAATTTTTCTCTCTTGATTTCGTCTTTCCCTTTTCGGTAGTTGTTCAATGCCGGTTTCTTCTCCATTCTTGCTATCCAATCCGAGTTCTCTGCCGCTCTGACCATGCTCTTAACGCTCTTTTTCGTCCCATCCGTTTCGTTACTGGATGTATACTTACTGGTAAGCTTCCTAGTTCTCTTCCTCCATTGTGAATCAACGTTCTTCCTATACAAATACCTGAATACTTTCGCTGCCCATCTACTTTCTTTCCTATTCCTTAATCTCTGTTCGTACCTAATTTTACTATGAGCTTCCCTTCCCTCAAAGTCAGACCATCCCATATCCCCCTTAACAGCCTCATTTGTGGTCTTCCCATGGGCGCCCAGTGCGAGACGTCCGACCGTCCTCTGATTCACGTCCAGCCCTGATTGTACCTCTGACCTTATGCACACCACTGAGTTTCCGAATGTAAGTGCTGGCACCATTACACCTTTCCACAAACCTCGAATTACCTCGTACCTGTTGTAACCCCACAGCGCTCTATGCTTCATTATTGCGGAGTTCCTCTTTCCTTTAACTATCATAGCTTTTTCTTGTACTTCCATGTATCTATTCCCATCATTTATCCATATCCCGAGGTATTTGTACTCTCGTACTCTGGGTATCTCCTCGCCCTGTATTGATATGGTCTGATCATTGCTGTCATTGAATATCATCCAGCCGCATTTTGTCACACTAAATTTTAGCCCTAAATCTTCACTTTCCCGACCACATATACTAACCAGACCCTGCAAATCTGTTCGACTTCTGACAGTCGAGCGTGAGACATGGGCGCCATCTGGCCATGATAGCGGGAAACGCAAGAAGCTTCCGTAGTACGCAGAACTGTGTAGGAAACGTCCGCTTTTGCGCATCCTAACAAGCACTAGGGTCTTTAGAATTACGCATCTATGAATTTGCTACTAAAGGAACACACCGCCTAATACTTACGTATTGATGTTGCGCCTCAGATATGCGCAATATTTGCTTTTTGGTCGACTGTGATCACAAGTATGAACGCAACTGGGTGGTCACAAGATGGGCGGTTGTTTAGGATGGGGTTAACCTTTCGCAGCAGGACACACACACACACACACACACACACACACACAGACAGACCAAAATTTCTGCGTTGAAGTTCCCCAAGAAAGACTATCGTCTTTAAAAGCCCTTAGCTAGCAATATCCCTACTGAAACGCTTTCTGTCATGCAAAGACCAACCAGATTAGCACCTTGGAACGATTTCACAAAATTTCTAGATTTTTCATTAACACATTTAAAAAAACAAGAGATGCCTCGTGAACTTATACTACAGGAATTTCGCCAGTGAAAGACACATATGACACTTACACGGAATTCTACACTGATGGCTCGAAGATGCCCATCTATGTCGGAAGCAGCGTGGTTGAAGGTACGTGGGAATACAGTCAGACTGCCACAGTTTGTATCAGTTTTCACTGCTGAGTGCTATGCCTTATGGATGGCAGTACAAAGGATCATAAGCACCAAACACGAAAGATCAGTCATTTACGCAGACTCCTTGAGTGCACTTAAAGCCCTGAATATACAATCACAATACGAACCCATCATCGGCAATATTCTACACACACTAGCACATCTACGTGCAGGCCAGACTATTCGTTTCTGCTGGGTGCCAAGCCATGCTGGGATCCCCGGAAATGACAAGGCCGATGAATGTGCAGCAACGGCAAAAAATATTAATACTTCAAAAATTAATATACCTGCTAGGGATGGGGCCCAAGCTGTTCGCAAGGTACTCCTTTCAAACTGGCCACGCGAATGGAAACTGAAAGTGAACAACAAACTTCAACTTATTAAACCTGTCCTTGGGGAATGGAAGACATGCTACCATCAGGAACGTTTCATCGAAGTAATACTCTGTCGACTTCGCATAGGCCACACGCATATAACACATAATTACCTTTTGACGGAGGAGGAACAGCCAGCATGTGATAAATGTAATGAACTGCTAACAGTAATGCACATTTTAATCACATGTCCGCATCTTGAAATGCTTAGGAAAAAGTACTTCCGAGTATTGTATAAGTCACACATTCACTTCACCCGATGTTGCTGTTAGGAGAAGAGGCACTGGTATCTTTGACTGACGTGATAAAGTTCTTTGACAAAGCAGGGTTTTTAACTAAGCTTTAACTACTACAGTGTGTGCTCCATCTACGAAGGAAATTTTATCACCCCGTGTCTGGCGCAGCATAGCCGTAGCCGCTTTTGCGCCAATAAATCCAATTCAACTAACTAACTTGTTAATGGGCTCAAATGAAATAAATGAAAGCTCATTAATCAGCCTACATTAATTTGGAGAATTCGACAACGCTGGTTGGTCCTGTCAATTTTGCATTAATCTATGGCACCATGCTCTTTTTGGTTAAGACATTGAGGTAAACTTTAATGAAATGAAATAAGTAGGGCTGTGCGAATATTCAAAATTTTGAATACAAATAGGGCATTTTCATTCGATTCGAAAAATTCATGCTCAAATATTCCCGAATATTCAAAATTGTCCAAATATTTAGCAAATGCGACGAATATTCAGGGGCGACGACAAAAGCACGAACATACCAGTACTGACTGACAACTGATCACGATAACATGATCTTCACCCATCTGATGGGCATCTCATGGCAATGCTAAGCCTAAGCATGATCAAGGCATGGTCTCCGAGATTGCCATGATGTGATCACGGACGTCATGCTTACCATATAAACCGGTATATAGGTCGAGTGGGAATATATGTCGACCCCCTTGCCTGAAGTCGAAAAAGAAAGAAAAAAAACGACTAAAACGTCGTCGAACCACGTTTAGTTTCACAGCAGCTCTCATCCATCTCGAGAGCTACAGTTTTATTCATCCGAACTAGTGGAAGCATCGTCAGAAGATGACAGTTTGCCACTGGCCAACTCCCACAGTGCGTCGTCCTCGGTTCCATCAAGGCAGTTGCTGATGCAGCACTTCTTAAATGCCTTCTCAACCATAGAGCCTGGCGAAGAACGCCAGGCTGACAACACCCACTCGCAAACGGTCAGAAGCGGGGGCCTTCGCAGGCAGCCTGTCGGTGTCTTCGGATTGTCGCCCGACATCCACTCACTGTATTCCAGCCGCACTCAGTCCTTGAACGGCTTATTTAACACGACATCCAGTGGCTGGAAGGTGGGTCATTCCACCTGGGATGACGACGAGGTCCGTGTTGGCTTCACTGAGAGCACGTTTCACGGCTTCGGTCAGGTGACCGTGAAACACGTCCAGAACCAGCATGCTTCGATAATGCAGCAGTGCGCCGGTCCGGCGATTCCATACCACGCAGACCCACTCTAACGTCATGGTTTCATCCATGTAGCCCTTTTCATTTACACGGACAACAACACCTGCCGGGAACGCTTCTTTGGGTATTGTTTTCCGCTTAAAAATCACAAAGGGCGGCAGCTTTCTCCCATCAGCCGTGCATGCTAGCATGACGGTGAAGTGCAAGTGCTCGTTGCCCTTTGATATAAGCTTCATCTCTCTGACGCCTCGTTCAGCGATTGTAATGGACGATGGCATATCGAGTCAGACCGGTGTCTCATCCGCATTGCCCATTTGCCCCAGCATGTAGTTCTCTAGTCGAAGACAATACACGTATTACTGAAAGCTGACAAGCTTGTCTTCGAACTCCTCCAGCAGCTTTAGGCAGATGGATGTACGCCGGCGGAGGGAAAATCCTTTGCGTCGCATAAAACGGCGCACCCATGAGTTCGATGTGCTGAACTCTTCATGGGGAAGTCCAGCTTTCTGTGCGAGCTCCACTGCTTTGAGGCGAATTGAGTGCGCACGAAGCCCACGAACAAAGTCTGCAAGTTCGTCCTCTAGCTGCGGATGCACTGCACTGTGCCTGCGAAACAATGTTTTGTTTGGTTTACACAATGAAAGTTTTCCTTTCTGTGTCTGCCAATATCGCACACTTTTTCCTGAGACGTCAAATTGACACTGAGCGGCCATGTTGCCGTTCGCTTCCCCAAATTCTATTACCTTCATCTTGAAGGCTGCCGAAAACTGTCCCCGCGTGCCACTGCTCACTGCTTATTGCCAAGCAGGCAGAAAAGAAAACACTACTCACACACGAGGTTAACCGAAGCACACAAGACAACACAAAAGGGGAAAAAATGCCAGCAATGACAATTGGATATGGATACGACTTTAGCTATGCGTCAGAGCCATGGCTGCCATAGTTTCCAGACGGCGACTCAAATTTCGCTAAAGACCACTATATACAGTGGAACCCTGGTTTTACATCCCCCAGTTTTACGACGACCCGCATTTTACGATGGATTAGTCCGGTCCCGGCGAAAGCCCCATAGACACAATGCATTATAAATCTCAATTATACCATGGGATCTTGCACGGAACCCGCGTTACTCGACGATCCATGTGAAGCAGGGTGACCAAACGGCGAAGAAAAGGGAAGTGCCCGCGAGGCCTTTCGTTGCACCGGCTCTTTGTCACCCCTGCGCATGCCGAGCGCTCGGGAAACCGGTTCGTTTCGGCTTTCCGCTGCCGTTTGTTCGTCTTCCCCTGGCCCTCCCATCGACAGCCGGCGCCACAAGTAGTGGCATAGAGTGGCGCGGTTGTTGTCTTCCCCTATTCTTTTCACTCTTTCCGACCAACCATCTTTCTCCCGCTCTCCTGCGATCTCCCTCCTGTGATAACGAAAAGCGAAGCGGCACACAAAGGCAGACATCACGGCGACAACCACGAAGCAGGCGCTCACCCTAACCGCAGCAGACGACGCACGGAGCAGCCGCCGGAGAAGGCCACCGCGTCATCACGCGTAGCAGCCAGTAGCGGCCGCACGTTCCCCCACTCTCCCGAGGAGCGCGCGCTTGGCGCAATCGCAGCTTCGCATCCAAGCGCGGGATACCCAAATGCCACCGCGAGCTTCCCAATCATGCGCGAACCATGCTTCCTCCACGCCACCGCCGTTCCCTCTGACGGCGGTGGAAAAAAGCACACGACCCCCCCCCCTTCATGAACAAAACAAAACCAAAATGACGCCGGTCGGTTGAATGGCGCTTGAAAGGCGCTCGCTTGAAGTTGTGCTGTTTTGGAGCGTGTTTGGGCGGCACGGCAGCTGCTGCTGCTTGTAATATATTTGATATGAAGTAGTTTTGCGACGTATTAGGCACTGAAAATTACAGGAGGGGTAGTTTATGACACATACAGTGCAAATATGCGGTTTTTGGAAAAGCGTGTTTTTCGCGATTTTTCGACTTTCAAAGGCTGTCAACCCCCCCTTAAGTGTGTGCGATGTTTCGCTACGGCTGTTGCGAATCACACCGGTGGGTTGCGTTGCACTCCAGGGCATAAAATTTTCTGTTCTGAATTTACGATGCCTGCATTTTACGATGCTTTTCCGCGGTCCGGAGAACGTCGCATAATCGGGGTTTCACTCTAAGACGGGGGTGACTTTCACCCGCTATTTTAAGGAAAATATCTTGACCTATATTCCAGTTTGTACAGTAACACGCACGATGACTGAGAGGCTCAGCACTGATATGAGGGAGAAATGTGATGGTGAGCTGTTTTGCATGCTCTGGTGGGAAACGTCTATTTTCCCGTTATGGCCACCCGTGAACCGTACCGAATGCTGGTGTGGCTGGGCATCTCCAACATAGCATCGGCGACACATACAGCGACCTCTTTTCAATTGGCTGCAAGCCCACATGGCGAGGATCATTGGCCTATGTATCGTGTGCGTCGTTGCAGGTGGGGCTTATGGCAACATAGAAATTACGGCAACTGTATGCGCGGCAAAGACTGGCGGCGCGTGCTGCTCATTCGTTTTTACGCTGTTGACCTTTTGACAGCGTCGTCATTTTTCTGGTTTCGTAGTACTGTGAGCTAACGAAGAGTTAATCGGAAGCGAAAGGCCATCACATTGGAAAACAACACAGCTACCATTAAGGCTGTCACGGCGGGTGCCGAATTGCATGGTACCGACGTCGTAGCTCTTTCTTACTGTTCTTCTTGAAAATAAAATTTCATCGCACGTGTGGCTTTAAGCAATACCACACGTCGCAACAGCATTTTTCCTACTTGTTAAAATGCTTTTCTCACCTTGAAAACGTTTTCGTAAAATTTACCCCGCGTGATAAGTACACCCCATTACTTTGCATGTTTTTAGGGAAAAAAGGTGCATTTGTTATGCTACTACATTTAAACCTGCATATAACGAAATTGAGAAATTCCCGGAAAACTTTGTTATAAAGAGGATTTCGTTATATGCAGGTTCGGCATGAAAGTTGGAAACATCAACGCTTAAGTAAGCAAAACGGTTACAGACGGCAGAGCTGACCCAAAAAAACTATTTTGGTCGAGAAAACATTTACAGCTGAGAACACTTACTTATGTGACCGCTTATAGTACAGGACCGGCAATAATGCAGTTTTTTCTAACCCCTCCCCCCCCCGTTTTTTTCTGACCCCCCGCATACCACTTAATGTGCAGCCCCCCTCACACCCCCCCTTCCCGATATGAAGGACCGGTTATAATGCGGCTACCCGGAAATCTCGGACAATCGAGGTAGGGAGCAGGCTTCACAAAGGAAGTGCGCCGCCCGAAAAAAGCGCAGCGAATCACCGTGGAGGAGGAAGGAGCGCGGAACGAATTAACAATGGTTGCTCGCGCAAAAGTGACAAAATTTGGGGCAAAATCTCAGGCTGTCGGCGGAGAAAATTCATTATTTCGAGGGGTTCTCCCGCTGCCACTTCGTTACGTAGAGGTTTCAAATACATTTACTTCTATGGAGTAACGGCGGGGAATAGAAAAACTTTGTTATATCCAGGAATTCGTTATATGGAGGTTCGTTATAAGCAGGTTTAACTGTAAATACATATATTTGCTTTAATAAGTCATCAATATGCTGTAGCATATTTCATTAATTTCTTTTAAAATTGATCGCTCTTACTGTTACCTCCTGTTTTGCAACTTCTTATTACTAAACAAATATTCGATATTCAAGGCCTGTTTTTTTGTCTTAATCATATTCGATTCATATTCAACGATTTCAGTACTCGCACACCCCTAGAAATAAGTAATATTGGCAATGTACTTCATTACGTCGCAACTTCAATCGACTGAAGTTAAGAACTTTAGGCAAAGTACAGCTGCTGATGAATTCTTTCCTTATAGGGAAGGTACTGCAAGAAACATCCTAGTAATAGGGCATCACAAAGAAAAAAAGTGATATGTATCATGAACAAAGAAGAAACTAATTTTCATTCAGCCTAACATCTGGTGAATGCTTTTACGGTGTGATGCTGCACCAATGAAGTCCCTGTCACAGAAGACCATGTGGTATGCTGAAACAGATGTGGGTCCTGTGCACGTGGCAATCAGTGTAATCAAGACTACTGTGCAGGTTCTGCCATAAAAGCTTCATGCGTATTATCATGCGTATTAACTTCCCCTATGCTTTCCTAGGCTTCATTGTCTGTTTTCTCATTAAGTTTTTTCTAACAAATAAAAAAACGAGCCCTTGACTCCTTCCCTTTTGTTAAGAAAAAAGTGAATAACAGTTGCATCTTATCAGTACTTGCCTATGAGGCAAAAACCTGGAGGCTCATGAAAAGGGTTCAACTTAAATTGAAGACAACATAGCGACTCATGGAAAAGAAAATGATGGTCATAATTTCAAGGAACAAAAAGAGAGTGTAGCAGGTCTGGGAATAAATGCATGTTAATGTCATTTTAGTGAATAGCAAGAATATTACGCATTCAAGGTTAGAGCATGTAATGAGAAAGCCATAAAACCAAGGATAGCAGACTGGCTTTGAACAGAAGGCAAGGATGGCAGAGGGCGGCAGGAAGTTAGATGTGCAGATGAGATTAAGAAGTTTGGAGGGATAACGTGACTGAACCTAGCACATGACTGGCTTTAATTGGAGAAGTATGGGAAAAGCCGTTATCCTGCAGTGCATTGGTAGTAGTCATACCCCCGACCCCTCCCAAAATTTTTCATTTTGTATGTAATGTAGAAAAGCATACACGCATTACAAATGTACACACGACATAAATACAGGGAAGGTTTATATCCCCCTCTCCTGTCATACATCAGGACCCACAGCGAAACGATGGTTATGGCCCTGCTGAACTTGTCAGTAGTCAGATGGATGGTGATGGTAATGATTGCCCAGAGTGCCATGACACTGCTCTCTGCTGGTTCTGATGAAACACCATGTCATCCCACTCACCCATCATTCATAGTTGGGTGACATTTGAAATCTTGCAAGAGCGAAATTCTCGCAACAACAAAACATCTCGCAATCCCCCACAAAAGCCCATAGGATTCAATTTATTTTGTATCTGTCGATAGCGAAGTGTCGCTAAACTGCGATTCTGTGATGGTGAAATTTGACGGACTATTAGACCACATGGGGACCCCACCTAAATTAAAAAAATGTGCTCAAATGTACCTTCTGTTCACTTAATTTAGCAAAATAATGACATAGAACTCTTAAAATAGGGGCTGCCATATTGAAAACATTGTCCACCATCTTGCTTCTTCACTGATCAAATTACCCTCATTGTTGATCACTGCATCACCATTGTTTAATGTCAGTAAATGCGCAGGGAATGAAAATTATTTCCAGGTTTGAATTATTTGCGCATTATGCGTACCATTGCGGTGCGCAGCCTAGCGGTGTGCATCGAAGTGCGGCCGCCTGTGTCCTGTGGCGGTGTCATTTAATGCGCGCTCTTCCGTTTTTATGCCATTTGCGCTGCTGCACACCGAATGGCAGTGCAGTGTTTTTGGGTTATTGTCAGTGTGTGTTGCGACGGTGAAACACATCACATGCACTGAGACCAAACAGATTGTCAGGATAGAGTTGCTGCCTTAGCGACGATATGCAAATTCAAGTTCTGGAACATCGCTTAATGCCTCTTTGAAACGCTTTCCACCTTGGTTGTGGTGTGTCATTGATTGTGACATGTCATCTAGAATTGTCGAAGCATGCTCCAGGCACCCATATCCATATGCATTTTATGGAGCTACAACACAAATACTCAGTGCACCGACTATTTAGCATGTGCGTCTCAGTTGCATTGCACATTTTGTATGCAGCTATTGGTCCATCTTTTTCAGTGTCCAAAGTTCTGCACCCTGACACTAGCATCTTTACAGCAGGGGCATATGCGTTATGGTTTGCTCTGAAACACATAAAGCACATAAAGTTACCTAAAGGCAGTAGTATACACAGATGCTTTAGCGTTGTAAAAGTGCTAATGTTGTCATTCTTTAAACATAGAAATCCTTTAATTTCAGAACTTTATTCTCTCTTCTGTTTATGCCTCTGGCCAGCATGCAGCATGCATGCAAATTTCTGGGTACCTGGGCAAAGAGATATTGAGGGCAATGAGCTGGCAGGCCTAAGTGCTGCATCGTCAGACTGCCTAGCGACACATCCACAGCTATTCCGGCTGTTGACCTAAAGCCATACTTACTGAGAAGTATACGGAGCTACTGGCAAAGCAAGTGGGACGCTTAAGTCCTTAACAAGCTCCATGTAGTTAAGCCACAGTTGTGTTGTTGGCCACCACTGAGCAAGTCAAGACAAAGGGATGTCCTTTTCTGCCATCTCAGAATAGGGCATACCCATGGTACCTGCAATTTCCTCCCCTCTGGAAGTGAACATCCATTGTGCAGCAGATATGGGGAAAATCTCAGTGTCCAGCATGTCATCCTAGAATGCCGCGAAACGAACGCCGAGAGAAAAAGGCACTTCCCTCTGGCGTACAGGCAATGTATACCACTTCACCTGGCACTCTTTCTAGGCAGAGAACTGTTAATCAATGTGGATGCGCTTTTGGCCTTTTTTAATGATATCTGAACACGCCATGTTTTCTGCCCAAGGGATTCATAGCACGACCTCCTGCAAGAGGCCACTGTTGTGAAGTTTATACAGCATAGACCGCCTATAGTGCGGGACCGTATATAATGCGGCTTTTTGCGACCACCAGTTCACCGCCCATTGATTCAGTGTGTTAGCGTACCGCTTAGTGTGCAGCCACGCACGATGAAAGACCGTGTATAGTGCGGTTTCTCCGAAGAGCACACCCCGCTGCACCCTCAACAAAAAGAGAAAAGGGAGTGGTGAAACTTGTTGCCAACCCCTCTCAGGGAGGGAGAAAAATGCGCAAAGAAGCGCAAGCAGTCTCTTTTCTTTTTTTTTCTTTGTCCCCTTCTTCGAACGGCTCCGATAACGAGCTGTGCGACCAGTGCTTGTGCCGATGGGGGGGTGAGAGAAGTCGTCGGGTAGGTTCATTCACTTGTGGGGGTGGCCGGTTGACCGGCTTGCTCTGGCACCTGCTAATGTTACACTCTCGTTTGTGGTGTGTGCGTGCACGCCTCGAAGTGTGTTGCCAGCGTCATAGGCCTAGCCTCTGGAAAACATGTTGGGGCGCCGTTGGGGTGGTTGTGGCTTGTTTGCGGCCGCTACATGTGTGCATTTACCTTGCAGCTCCTTATGTCGCGGTGATCTGAGCTGTCATGCTGCCTAATCCTTCCAACCCACGAAAACGGCAAGCTTTATCTCTAGAGACGAAGCAGAGCATCGTGAAAGATGTTGAAAGTGGAATGAAGAAGGTTGCCGTCTCTCAGAAGTATGGCATCGCTGACACGACAGTGTCTGCTATTTGGAAAAACCAAGATAAGGTGCGGCAGCAACTCCAAGGAGATCCCGGCTCTCTCGCAAGGAAGAGAATTCACACCTCAAAGTATGAAGATATGAACACCGCTTTGTACAAGTGGTTCTGCAAGGTGTGAGCCCAGAATGTTCTCGTGAGCGGTCCGATGCTGCAGGCAATTTGCCAGATCATTTGCCACCGTACTGGGAGTTGATGGCTTCAACTCATTGAATGGATGCATTTAGCACCTTAAAGAGAGACATGATATCAGCTGCCGTGCAACCTCTGGGGAGAGTTCTGAAGTCGATGACGGCTGTTCAGGCCTGGCTGAATGTCAACATTGAGACCATGCTTTCAATGTACGCCGAGTGGGACATTTACAATGAGGACGAGGCTGGAGTGTTCTAGAACCTTCTTCAAAACCGAACTCTTGCACTGCCCCATGAGCGCTGCTCTGGCAAAAAAAGCTTCAAAAGAGCGATTTATCCATTCTTTTCTGTGCCAATATGGATGGCAGTGACAAGAGCTGCTTGTTTGTAATAGGAAGCTCGGCGCGTCCATGCTGTTTCAAAAAAAGAGAGTGCCTTCCAGTTACATATCAAGCAAACAGCAAGGCATGAATGACTCGAGAGCTGTTTGCAAACTGCCTTCAGAAATTGGATGAAGACATGATTTCGGAAAAGCGGCAAGCTGTCTTAGTTCTTGACAACCGCAGTGCGCATCACATAAATTTGAAGTTCAAGGTGGTGGCCTCAAGTTCTTGCAAATACGACTGCCAAGAGCCAGCCAATGGACCAAGGCATAATTGCAGCTGTGAAAGCGCATTATAAAAGGCGCATATGTGAAAGGCTGCTTCTCAACATGCAGGGAGACGAACCAATGAAGGTTAACCTGCACAATTCCATTGACATGGTCACGGCATCTTGGTGGCAAATAAAACCATCCACAATCGCCACGTGCTTCACTAAGGCTGGATTTGTGCATGTAAAGGATCAAGGATTCTTGTCACGATGTCTGGTGAGTTCGGACGAGAAAGGATCCAAGCGAACGTGTGAGAGGAGGAAAAAAACTAAACAGACTTTGTTCCACACTAAAGAGGAGAGTAAAGAGTCAAGGGAAAGGAAAAAAATACTATAAACACAGAGCTAGTCGGCAACCTTAATGTGACATACGCTGAAGTCCGCCCTGAACAAATAATGTCCAACATCCGGCTACACTAACATACAGCGTTCTGTACGCGAAGCATTCTCGTATAAAAAACGAAACAGTGCCTCACACTTGTGTTTCAATGTCCTCTCGGCATGATGCGCTGGTCGGAGCAAGCAAGGGCAGTGGTGGCATGGTTGGTCGTCGGACAGTAGAGCGGTTGTCGGCACACGAATGTGCTACCGTGTGCGGTGCCGTTGAGCAACACGTCACGGCCAACGACTTGCCGCAACTCTCAGGGTCGAGGGCCAGTCTCCAACCACGTACACAGCACCAGTTAGGCCTCGTTCCCAAACCTGCCTCGGCAAACTGCACCCTGGCAGGAGCCGCTTCAAAGGCCTCGTCCTAGGACCTGGAACAGGCCACCAGAGTCGGAACTGGCAGGTGCGTCCTGGTACAACGCTTGCCTCAGGGACGATGACCGGAGCTCTTCCTCTCGAGCGGAACACGACTTCGCCTGTCTGCTGGCTTCCTTGCTCGAGCTCCCTGCACGCCCCATAGGCCGTTCCTTGTCTTTCCTTTGTCTTTTGTTGTTTTGTTGCTGCCTCTGTGCCACCTGCCCTTCGCTCATCTTCTTCACTTTTGGTTTCTTGAGTTTTCCTGAGGTTCACACACAAATATTGTGTCCTTTCCTCACAGTGCGCAACACCGCAGCCATTGATCGGGATGCGACAAGCAGTGATGGCGACAAAGCCATCAATGCGGATGATGTGGGGTCGGACCTTGTGAAAAGAACATTGCTGGACAGGGCGACACCTTCGAAGGCTTCATGAACGATGATTGCGATGACATTGTCTACGAACAAGCAGACACTGACGAAGCTATTGTGGCAGCAGTGCAGGATCGTTGTGACGGAGCATCAGACGACACTGTTGACGAGGACTGCACACCGGGAATTTCATCCAGGGATGCACTGGATTATGTTGGCAAGCTAAAGGTGTACTGCACGCAGAACTTGAGCGAGAAAGCTCTCCAGCGTATCATCGCCGTAGAGGATGAAATGGTGCACATTGTTGTGAAGGCTCGGTGCCAGACAAAGATAACTTAGTATTTATTTATTATTTATTTATAGGTACTGTGATCTGGTACCAGATCTTGGCAGGTGGGTATACATGATAGTGTACATGCAATTTAGCACGTACAAGTTCATAGCGATTGCAGGTATTCTTCAAACATTTGTAAAGAATTCAATAAACTCTGCTAACGAACACATAAAAATACGTAAATAAGTATATAGCATATTTAGATATTTTTCAAACATTGCTAAGGACTTTTGAGTAACTATTTTGGTGTTCAGGTTATTCCAATCTGTTATTTTCCGTTTTTCCAATGAATAAAAATAAATGTGTGCTTGTTTGGTGTAGAGTTCCAATGCTTTATTTTGTGTTACATTGTCAAAGACATAATAAAGGTGAGTTGACAATATTTGCATATAATTATGCTTCTAAAAGTGATGTTTTGCTTATAGTGCGGTGCTGCCTATAAAGCGGATTTTCCCTGACTCCCGCGACCTACATTATAAGCAGTCTGTGCTGTAGTTGGTAAAGCACAAGCTGCCTCACTCTTGTGCTCAAGGGACGTGGTGAGGCGTCTTTGGTATTCATTGTTTATCATCATTTGTCTGTTTTAATTCATGTCATGCTATTATATCATTGTTATTTAAACAATTTTACATTCGAGCTACTTACAACTCTGTGTTTTAGGCCATTATACAACCATGCAACATGAACCATTAGTCCATTGAAAACCCATAACCACTGGTCTGGCACTCTTTGGTCGTATCTGGCCCTTGCGCCAATAAACACCACATATCATCATCATTGCTGCCGATAAGTTTTTCTGGCAAGTTCATAGTTTGCCATCACGTATGCCTCTGCAGATCGTGGCTTGATATCCGGTGTCACTACATTCTTGCTGAAATCGGAATCACTTGTTCTCCCATCCTTCTTTCTTTTGCACCATATACGTGGCGCTGGCCATGCCACATGCTGTGGACTGCAGTTGATGTATCTACTCGAATCTCTGTAGTCAGTAGCTTTGTTCCAACAAAGTGCGCCCGAAACCTGCCTGTGCGTTTGAATCAGGTACGAAACTGAAACCGCTTTTGTGGCTTGGTAGGAACTCCTCATCAGATAGGTTACATGCCGTGTCATCACCATCGCAAATTGTGACCATGGCCTGACGGAGAATGGTTAGGGTGAGTTTTGCTGTGGTTTCGTGCATGACTGTAGCCTTTGAGCATTGTATCTGTTCTCAACTAAGTTGACATGGTGACGTGTCACTTTTATTATCAAGCTCTCGTCAAAGAACTAATTTTGTGCTCTAAAAATGGCTGCATCACGTCTCCTTTGCATGTCTAAAGGCTACGACCGTAATGCGGAGAGCGATTGGGAAAGTTTTTGCGGGATGCAAACGTGTAAATAATTGGACCCTGCAAGTATGCCTGCAGGCTCCTAATAATGTATTAAAGGGCCCCTAAACCACCAAGAGGTCGAAATTTAGTTGTGGTGTTGCTTTTATGCCGGTGTCCGCAACAAACACGTAGCCGCAAGAATTTTTTGAAACGGTGTCGAAATAGCCGAGTTGCACGCGTTTGATTATCAAAACGCGGCACTTGCTTGTTTCGCTCTCTCCTGCGCCCACCGGCCGCTTCCCGGTGCCACCTCCTCGCTGAGTGCTCCTCCGAATGTCACGTGACATACATCGCCGATGACGCGCATCCGGTTGACACGCCTCCGCCGGGCTCCCGCGTTCGCGCAAGTGTTCTGTTGGTGCTGTGCCAACGCTCTCTGTTAGCGCTATCCGTCGTGTTCTGACAGTTGCTGCAGTTTCTAGTTGGCTGTACCACACTTGCACTTGCGTAGCGTAGTGCATTTGCGAATTCACACGCAAACACCACACGAACGACACACGACGAGGAAAACAAACAGGCAGGGAGGGCGTGCATTTGCTAGCAGACTAACTGGAAGTCGACGTTCTCCTTCGACCAATCAGCGTAGCTCGGACTCTTCTGACGTCACCAAAAACCACAATGTCGTCACGGCTAACTTTGGCATGCCGGAAATGGCCGGCGAGGCGCACGGGAATGTTTTTCGAGATTGTGGCGCGGCCGCGGCGCGTAGCGCTGCCACATTTGACATCGTTCATGGTGACGGCATTTTCAACTTGATGCGCGTGTTAACTTGAAATGTTCAAAAAAATGTTGGGGGTAGTTTAGGGGCCCTTTAAAGTGCATTTTTATTGTTGAACGCTTTAAAATAGGATACATGCTAAGTTTGGGAAAATGTAGTAACCCTTGCGGAATAAATATGATCGCTGCATTAGGCACATTGTGCGGCAGGCGATGGTGCCGCTGTGTGCATGAAGACTAAATCGTGGACTTGTCCCAACTATGACTTACTAGTTTCGGCAATGAAGCTCTGTATAGTATAGAACAAGGCTCAATAAAACAGGCTAACAAAATAGGCTAACAAAATATTTACAGTAATGCTTTGCTTTTTAGTAATTTTGTCCTTGTATTGTATTATTTCACAACAGCTAAATTCCTGCAACAGCAAAGTTTTTTGTTTTCCCTATGGATTTCATTATTGCAGGGTTCAGCTGTACGTCAAACTTTACAAGTAATTTTAGCGCAACAGGTAACAAAATGTGACTTGTTTCTAAAGGGCAGTCTGTAGGAGTAAGAAATTTCTCAGACATAACCGTCGGGTGGTTCTTAGAGTTTGAGTTCCTCGGGGTCTGTTTATATTTGAATACATTGCTGACACTAGCCATGTTGTTTGAATTATTTGTAAACTTAAATTAATATTAATTACAGTGAATTAATTCAGGTGTATGTTAAAATACTGAGCATCTGTGTTAGTACTATTAAAACAAGGAAGGACAAAGAAAAAGAGCTCAACACTAGGAAACATTGAAGTAGCAACAACTTCATCTGCGCATGTTGGTTCGTCTTGTCTACCTAACTCGAAGCAGCACAATGGTACGAGGACAAACCCTGTTGTGGTTGTTTTCTTGTCGCTGGGTTTTTTCTTCAATCTGGTTGAAGTTATGCTTGAGCTTAGAAGGCTAAGGTGCTTAACAAACATAATCGATGTTCCTGCCATTTTAGTATACGAAAGCTTGTTTTTGCCCACTTAGTCCCTGGAAAGCAGCTCCCAGTTACTATTTTTGGTGCTTAGAGGGACTCGCTACTGATTTTTAAAGACCTAGTTTTTATAGTGCAACGAAAAGCTCACTCTTGGTGATGCTTATAACTGTAGTAGATGCTTTCAAAAGCGCATGGATATATGGCAACACAATTTTTCAATCTGAGAAGCCTCTAAGAAAGGTAGAGTCCACTTTCTAGCAACATTGAAAGATGATTGTGATGCCGATAGCTCGCCCTGCAAAAAACGGTCGTTCTATTTTCACAGGAATGCATTTGTGATTAATCACCCACATCCTGACCTTTTGAACTAGCTTTGGAAATGAAAAGCTAGCACAATAAGTCCGCGCTGTTGTCCAAGCTATTCTCATATTATGAAAGGTTTTCCCCTCAGTATGTGATTTTGCCCTGGATGGCTGGCTGCTGGCGCCATTATTCTGCCAGTGCCTGAACCAAGCCAGTTCAGCCAAATCCAAAGCCAGGCTTTTGCAAATGACAGCAGGTGCATGACATGCTTACTTCCATATTCTAAATTACAAAGGAACTTCCAGTACGTGTATAAAAAGTGTACTGCATTTCAACAGTTATAAAAAGACCAGGAATAGCATACACCTGTAAAGGTCATTTGACCGGACTCTTCTGCAGCTTTGTGTATTTGCCCATCGAGTTACCAAAAGTCTGTTTCATGACTTTGTGTCAACAAATAAAATTACAAACCTGTACTTAATCAGAGTAACAGGGATCGTTTGAGCCAATACAATGCTATGCTAGCAAAGCTGTGATGGGGGCTAGTTGGTAAGACTTCATGGTTAATTGGGCCGTCGTAGATGGACTAGTATACAAAGAAACAGACACACATGCAAGGTGAAGCATGTACTAACTGATTTATTTTGTGTCATTCACTTAAATACAGACACAAAAAATAGAAAGGAAAGTGAAAACAATTAAAAGCACATGCTCACGTCAAGCACATGCCTTCCATTACTCATCTTCATACTCTTGGGAATCTTTGGCAGCATGATTAGTGATGAAACCAATACAGTGCTCTGTCTTTCCATCAGTGAGGTAATCTCAATTCAAGTTATGAGCCATCTGTTCCTTTAAAATGCTTCCTTATAAAGCTGTGGGAATAGCAATATTTTGGGTGTGAAGCAAATTCAGATAATAATGTTTTGGTGCGAATTGAATATTTTTCATACAATTCCATGTTAAATACGAAATGTACTGTTAAATATGGGCAAAAAAATGTACTGCGTGACTAGTGTACTCCCACAGTGTCCTTTCTAGAAGAAGAAAAAGAAGAGTGAAGTCTCATGGAACAGTCCAGCAGAGAATGCACATGCTGTACCTTCGCCACATTACACAAGTGGCCAAGTTTGTCTAGTGGTTATGGCGCTCGGCTGTTGATTTGAAGGTCGCGGGATTCAATCTCGGCCGTGGCGGCTGCATTTTGATAGAGGCGAAATGTTGAGGCCCAGGTACTGTGTGATGTCAGTGCATGTTAAAGAACCCCAGGTGGTGGAAATTTCCAGAGACATCCACTATGCCGTTTCTCATAATCATAGCTGGTTTGGGACGTGAAACCGTACTAATCAATCAAATCATATCATTACACAAATGCTGGCTTTGCCACAGCATGCAGGTGGGTGTTATGTGGTGTAGCATACTGCATGCAGGAATGTGCCATTTATCATGGGTCGTGGCATATTTTGTCTTTTTTATTGAAGCCTTCAGATAGCTTGAATAGTAAAAGTTGAGGTGCGAATTGATCGCATGGCAAATGCTATTCAAAAAATATTTGAAAGTTAACATACATGCACACCTCAAATTCTTTGCTACCTAAGGATCCAGTCTTGGTGACCATGCAGGAAAGAAGCCAACATTCTCAGGCAGCTGAAGAGGCTTGGTGCATCTCTCGACTACTCGCGCTACATGTTCACTATGGACGAGGTAGGCCTTGTTGACTCATCTCTTTTGATTGCTTGAGGGAAAGACATCACAAGTAGTCGATCACCAAGTATTGCCAAACATAAATGTGTAGTCTTTGTTGCATTAGCTTCTTGTTTCTGCTGAAATAGGTCACCAAATGAAAGCAGTTGTGCTGCTCATATTGACGATGCAGGTTGAATCACGTGGCGCTACTTCACTTCAGTAGGACTTGCATGACTTAATGGGAGCCATGCTTTCACATGGCTTGAGTGGTGATCTATTGCATTTTTGTACATGAACTTTACCTTTTGTTGTTTACAGTGGTCAACTGTCATTTTGGCAGCAGTGTTGTCAGTGCTGTAAGCAATAGGTTCATTTTTGTTGCTGTTAGAATCGTGTTTGGAGGCACTGTGATAGATATATAGGTTCACTGGTATTGATAGACAAATAAAGGGGGAAAAAATGCAACGCATTGAACATGTACCTGCACATAGTCACAAGTGCTCAACTATTTTCTTCCACTTGTTTTGTGTTATCCTGTTCACAAAGTGTAAACTTTCTTTTTACTGCTGCTTGATTGTTTTCTTTTTTTGTCTTGAATACCTATTTATACTAGTATTGTATATGTCAAATGAAATATTCAATTTCACAGTTTATTTATTCCTTTTTGTTGTCACTGTAATGATTGCTTTCTACTCTGGCCTTTGTTTTTTTCCTTTCTTAACCTGAAGTTCTCTTTATATGTACGCCCACTCCTGTGTAGCTCTGAATAGGACTACAGTATGGAATAAATGAATAAGATCGCCTTCAGCCACTCAATCTGAATGGGGAATTCTGTAGTTTGATGTATTGGTCGATGTTTTTATACTTGCTCTAAAAAGGCACAAATTGTTTTGAGAAATCTAAAGAATTGAGGAATGAAGTAGCCTAATTAATTAATGCAGATGCAGCTGCACTTCAGGTTCGTGTATAGTACTTGCACTGTTTGATAGACTTCTGTGTTCTCAGCGCCCCTCTTATTAGTCAGCGCATGAGCCCTACGTACGGTGGAATTTGACGGTTTGAATTAAAAAAAATGCCGGAGATAAATTATACAAATGTGCTCATTGTGAGGGGATTTGCAAACACGGTAAGCACCAAATATGAAATGTCCTCGGCCTTTTGCCATCTACAGCTGTACGTGTCTTATTTTTAAAATATTTTTGACATTGTGGCTGGTCAGGTTCGCCTTCGATGTTGCACCTATATTTTTATGAAAACGCACCACAAGTGTACTTGGAACCTGAGCGGGTTCAAACCTATCCGAAGTTCTTCATTGCTTCTTTATATTCATAGCGCGAGTTTTGAGAGATGGTAATAAACCTATTTTAAATGAATTTCCTTCTATGAGTAACTTACGCTTACGTTGTAGTGTAGCTCAAGATGACCTTGGTAGCTTTGCACCACCATTTCTGTATCTCCTAAACCATTGCTGTTGGTTTTCTTCAAAAGTTCTATAAGTGGCTGTTGAGATGAAGTAGAAGTAGACATGCAGCTCTTCCCTTCTCTGTGGGTTTCCGGGTTGAATCCTGACATCCGACTAGCGAATGCTTCACAATTGCGGAAATTTTAAATTTGTGTCGAAGCAGTTTTAATACAGTGTAATATTTGTTTGAATATTGGTACAAACCTACCCATAAGGTAACTATTTTAAGGTGCAAGCAGCAAGAATGAAACACACACCAACGAAAGGGTTTTGCAGGCAGTGAAGCATACACAGGTGCACATTATACACTTGGTCAAGACTGCACCTTCATGTCGCTGCCCACAAATTAACATGAGGAGCTTCGGTGAGTGTGGTGATGCTGAAGCAAGTCTTATAGTGAGGCTGCGTGAGAAACGGTGACGTTCATCACCTCCATATTGCCGAAACGAGGGCTCACGACGACCACCACTCAAAGTGCCTGTCGCATTGGTACACTTGAAAGGCTGTGATACTACAAATTTCTACAGCATAAAGAGATTTATACCAGCCATAACTATACTAGCTAGTTTTGCTATGATGTGTTTGGCATCTTGCATTGGGAATGATTCTCTAGTCAAGACTTGTATGTTGCAGGTGTTTGCATGTGACCACATAAAGCATGTCAGTATCTTGTGAAAGCAATATGGAGAAAAGATTCCCATTTATTTTTGAAAATGGTGCAGCCAATGAATGAAGCAGTCACGACAGCATTTGTGCGGCTTTTCGATGCGGGTCTTATCTACCGGGAGAAGAAGATGGTGAACTGGTGCTATTGGCTGCACTCTGCTATCTCAGACAGTGAGGTAAGCTTAATTTGAGTCAATTTTTACGTTTTTATTATAATCGGTGCAAATCAGCTGTATATTATTATTTTGTTCCTGAGGTGCAGTCTGACAAAAGCTGAACAAATATGACTGCTGTAAGAGCTCATTGGCTTTTACAATATATTGAAGTATGAGAAACTCAAATGAAAACAAGATTGAGGCTGTCAATGTCTATAAAATGGGTGCCTGCTTGATCAGGGTTGCTCTTCAGTAATGCTACATTATATTGAGGAGACTGCAGTTTCACCTAGATAAACGATAACCCAAATGGGCTTTGACTCTGTTTGTTGCTGACTGCTTGTGTGGGACAGTGTGCAAGTGTGCAGCATTTGCAAAAGCAAGCCAGAATCACCATTTTTATATTGGTCTTTACGGAGATGCTTGCATGCCCATACCAGATCAGGGGTGGCAGCACAGGCATGAAGGTAAATCACTGCACAGACACTGTCATAGCACAGAGATGAAAGTAGCTTAGTGGGTGACAAACTGCACTGTGCAATATTAATCCTACAGACAAACTCTGGCACAACATGGGGACTGCAAAATGTTTCATTGAAGTGAAAATTTCATCACCGAAACAACTGTAAATCAAGAAAAAAAGACCTGCAAATCACTCTGGGCGCAGTTTATTTCCAGAACTTCAAAAAGTCTCCAGTTTTTGTTTGTTTTTCCTTTCGTGCCAGGAGTGGCAGAATGCATTGCTTGCTTGGTCAGAAGTTGCATGGAAACGTCATTGTGGGCACCAAGAAAACTGCGTAGTGTGTCCAGAGAGTCCATGACCTGTTATGCGGTCACTGGTGCTGGAAGACCACATGCGATTTCGTTGTTGCCTGACAATTCGGCGGCATTTGAAGCGGCAGCGGCATGAGTGCTCTCGAGGACCTCGGCTTTGTTGAGCGCCTGCCTCATATACTATCACATCTGCGTCAGCCTCCATATAGTCATGCAGATCGATGCTGTCGGGCACAATGCCAGCTTCCCGGAGAGTTCCCCATGCTGCGGCGGTTTGTGTGGCTTCCCCGCATCCAATGCAGTCTTTTTCGGTAGTAGCGTCACCACAGCCAGCCACGGTCAGCTCTCCATGCGGAAACTGCGTGTGCAAAACAGTTCTTGACACTATCGTGCCCCACCGACATGTGAGCGGTGGCCAACATTTGAACCGCCATGAATAAATTGACTTTGGAGTCATGGTCATGCTTGCTGTTTAGAAGGATCTGCTGTGTCAGCCCGGATCAGTAGCCATGCCTCACGCTGTTAATCACGCCTTGATCAAAAGGCTGGATAAGTAAAGTGCAGTATGGCGGAAAAAAATTAAGCTAGACGTTTGTAAGCTTGACATAAATGTCAAAGCGATGCACAGAGCAATTATCCACGAGCAAACAAACCTTCCTGCCTTGCCTTTTCATTTTCTTGTTGAATGTGACCAGCCATTCAGTGAAAATAGCCTCTGTCATTCATGAATGGCTATTTGTGATGTATATTACAGGCAAGCTTTGTGTGCCTTTAAAGGGACCCTGAAACGCAGATAGTACACATCGCTTTTACTGTTCATTTGCTTGATGCGAGACTCAATGATGATCGTACCACCAGTGAAAGTGGAGAAGTCAAAGCGTATAATTTTAATTTGTACATGAATTCGGCTTCCGCGCCGATGGCCGACGCTTACAATGTACTGACTATAATCAGTTTTACAATGTAAACATGCTTTATGCTTGCTAAAGCTACTAAAAGGCACAAATTTGTGCATTGCAATGTGGATGTGCGTGTAACTGACACAAGGAGCGTTGTGTGGCCCACGTGGTTGCTGTGGTAGGAAGGCCATAGTGGCGGCACGGTTCTGGTTCTGTGAGATGTAAGCCGCATTCTGATTGGAAGCAGCGTAGCATGTCTCTGGATGAGCGAAATGCGAGAGGGGATGACGATATCTGTTGTCTGCTTTTATTTTGAATTTGTAAGTTGAATAACTTCCGTTTGCCCCCATCGACTTTGAAAATTCTTTTTGCATTTACCTCAGCACAATACAGAGAACCCATTTCGATGCCAAACTCTGCGACTAAAATATGGTTTCAGGGCCTCTTTAAAGCAGCCTGGATTGGCACTTCCTGATGACAAGAAGGGGCCACTTGTTGGCCCCATCCATATTGGCACAGAGCAAAACCGTGACATATTTTTTGCTCTGCTTGCCTCCATCACACTTTTTCCCTTTCAAATTTAGCGTCCTTGCTGGCAGCATTTCGTAGAAAAGCCTGGTCTCATCCACATTATACACATCAGATGGGTACTTTTCCAAGATGCTGGCAGCGTTGGTCGCAATCCATGATGACACGCTGTTAGAGTCTGCGGAAGCGGACTCGCTGCACAACACTTTGCCTATGATATCGTGGCGCTCCTTGGAGCAATTTAACCACCCGGCACCAGCTTTGAAATCGTGAGCTATGCCTAAAAGGTTGGCATAGTTGAGGGCCTTCTACTGGATCATAGTTCCGCTGATCTGGATCTTCTTTGCCCTCATCTCAAAACCAGATATAAACAGCCTTGTGAAGGTCCTCATGGGCTGGCTGCATTGTTTGCTTTTGTTGCGCAGACGTGCCCGATGCTAATGCCTTTGAGATGCTTGCTTTGGACTTCAGTATGGTCGACAAAGAGCTTGGCGAGAGTCCATACTCATCAGCAATGCTTCCTTCTTTCTTCCTGTCGCTGTGGCAGCAATAATTCGAGCCTTCTGTTCCATTGAAAGAAGCTTCTGTTACTTGGTCTGAGGCGCCCCCATTAGCTCTTGCTACCAACAAGAAAACACACAGAGCAAGCACTGGTACGAGCTCATGCAGTGAAGTATGTATGCACCAGTGTTCAAGCGAAGCGAAGACTCAAAAACACAGAAAATTTGAGCCAGTAGTGGATTCGGCTAGGCTTTGGCTGTAGTCAAGGTTGCTTATCTCAAGCGTGGCTGTCACAGAGCGCTGCATCGCATCGTGATCAACAGCAAGCAATGGCATCCTCCAAGTTTTTTGAGCATTTCGCAAGATGCATGTGACTTCGGTGAGCTTATACCGTTTCAGCTGTCAGAAACCAGGAAATAATGTTTTTTCTGTAATCATCAGCATTAGAGACTACTCATTCACGACCTCTGATCTGGTTGATCAAGTGACATTTATCCACTGAAAATTTCATTAAACCGGAAGAATGATGGACAAGGGGTTCGTTGGGGCAGAGGGAATTGATATGCGGGAGTATATGGGATGCGGTCGGGGAATTGGAAATACTTCGTTGACGTGGAGTTTGTCTGTATAAGGGGAGACGGTACTCGAAAGCAAATATATTCTGAAATATATGTGACAGAGTAATGAAACTTGGTTTGTTGTGTAGCTTTTTGCACTGATTTCAAATATCAAATAGTTTTGCAATGAATGGCATAGTTTGTGTTCTGCTTCATGGAAATGTGTAAAATGGAGGCCTTAGTGCCCGACCACACTAGCGGAAAAAACACTTCGGTGGCAACACTGCCACACCTGCATCGAGCGAGCCGCGGTGGCAGCCCCGTGAAACCCTGCCTCTTTCAGGCTATTCGCATGGGTGGGAGGGCATGCACGTTGGTCTGCTGAGACTAGGACCCTGCATAGTAGTGTTTATGTTCTTGGGCACTTTTTTTCTTAAGCCAATTTTATATGTGATGTTGGTTGTAACACACGTTTACATGCATGTTAACAGTTATGGAGTGCATGCCTTTATTCTTCTGATTTTTTTTGCTTGCTTTGTATTAAGGACTTGTTCTTTTGCTTTTTATTATGCCTTGTTTCTTTTATGCCAACCTGAAAACAGTTCTTGTTGTCGACTGCATTATGTTTCACGCTTGAAACTGCCCACCTGCTTGGGCGCAAGGTTCTGCAGTATGTAATAAATAAATAAATAATGAGGTGATAATCAAAATGTCGTTACTAGTTCAAGCGTAATCATGCTGGTGGTCTCCCTTCTGATGCCACGCCTCCACCTCCAGATAATGATAGAGTGATACTAGTGATGTGATCATGCTGGCACTGCCGAAACATTGAAGGACAATGGAAGGTTTTGTTGCCTATGTTGCACAAACACCAAGCTTGTTTCTGAGTGTGATTGCATTTACTTCAAATGTGGCTCGCGTGCGTGTCATCCAAATGAACAGTAAAAACGAATCATCTCTAGCTTCCTGCGCATGCTGCTAAGCATGTTCGACAGGTGATCGAATGCCAGGACATGGCGATGGGGTCGAATATTTCTGCACAAGACCAACTGGCAGTGTGTCTGCGAGGTAGGTGAGCAGAGAAAAAAAAAAACGAAAGGAAGTGCCACTATGTGCAAAGGAATTTTTCTCACCAAGCAAATCCTGTAAGGTCACTCATATAAATATGTGATCTTGATGTATTCCAGTGCATTATTTATCTCATATATGAGCAGAACCACCCACATGCTTTTTGCAAATGCGTACCCCGAATGAGTGCGAGCGGCTAGTGAGCTTCCACACAGGTACAAAACGAGCCTCCATGCAGGTCTGCATGACTCCGCGATGGAGCTTGTGTCACGTGTGCGGCGCTCTGATTGGTCTCCTCCATCACCGGCATGCTCAGCACCGCAAGAAATCGTGCATGGACCCGTCCCTTACACGGGACGAGAATCCTGCCACGCGGAAGCCTCGGAGGCTCGCATTTTGCCATCACGTGCATTTTTCCACTAGTGTGGCCTGGCCTTTACCTTCCACTTTTTCTGTCGTTAAACTTCTGTATTCCTGAGCCAATAATGCAATGATGGGAATGCTCCTACAATTTCTCCAACATGCTACATTTGATAAATGCTGCTACATCCATGCTACGAATGAGAGAAACTGCACCAAAGCTGCTTCAAAACATGGCTGCTGAGATTCCAAGCAGCATGTGGCCGTCACTCGCAACCTTGAAGCCTATGCACCGCTCGTGTAGCCTTTGTGGGAGCAGAGCATCACTGCAGCTTTTTTTATTGCCACCACATTTCTCGTTTTGTGACAGTGCGCACAGAATAATTACAAAGAATCATGCAATACTTTGTACCACAGTTTCCATTATGCGTTGATTAAAGAGAAGTCTTGTGAGTTGCTTGATGGCAGAGTAGACGTACAAATTCTCGCACTGGGTGGTTGTACTGTAGGTAAGTGTGAAGGGCTCTGAAAAAGTATTTGACCACTTGATTCACAAACTTGTTGCAGGAGCAGTGCACTCCAAACTTATGTATGGG
>JABSTT010000122.1:0-60001 GCA_013339685.2 Hyalomma asiaticum
ATCAGAATCGAATAATCAAGATGAAATTGCATTTTTCTTCTTCTTCCTTACTGAATTTCGCTTTATAACTACGCGTTCTAAGGCAGCCCGATCTCGCTTAAAACAGTAAAGCGCTTCCTCTTGGATTCCTCTTGAATTACTGAGTGGCACTGCTGGCGCCACGCAACGGGTAAAACCGAAACTGTAGCAGTAGTGTATTGTTTCTTTTAACTGTTATTCCCCAACGGGTAAACTCCAACGTAAGGTGGACAGTCGCTCTGAGAACTGGCTAGCCTTAATGCCATTCGGTTGGTTACCCTACTGTCCTTCAGGTGAAGAAAGGAGGGGTAATATAAAGGAAATCCACGTGTGATCGCAGTGCCGAAGACTGTAACAGCGCAAACCCAACTGCGGCTCGTGCGCTCTCGTTTTTTCTTCGCTCTTCTTCGTGATGATGATGATTGTGGTTCGGTTAGGAAAGGATGCTAATTTCTGCAGCCCATGTAGGGAGCACGGCTAAGCGTCCGTGGGGGTGGGGGAAGGGGAGTGAAAGAGAGAGAGAGGAGAGAAAGGCCGTAGCGGAGGGCTCCGGAAATTTAGATGGTCTTCATGTTGTTGGTCTTGTCCTTCCTTTGCCCCTCCTCCTTATTCTTTCCTTCTACTCTTCCAGATCCTTCTCCATTTTCTACTACTCTCTTTTAACTGCGAAGCTGCTTAACAAATTGCTCCTTGTCTGGTGAATCAAAGAGTACCATCTAATAATTATGTGAATACTAGTTCCCCAAGAGTGCGCGTGCACTTCTATTATGATTGTTGTTGCGTTAAGCAAAAGACGCTAATTTCTGCTGGCCATGTTGGGAGCACGCCTAGGCATCAGTAGGAGTAGGGGAAAGAGAGTGAAGCAGAGTGGAAGGGGAGAAAAGTCATAGCGGAGTGCTCCGGAAATGTTGACCACTTGGGGTTCTTAAACGTGCACTGACAACGCACAGTACACGGGGACTCTGGCATTTTCGCCTCCGTCGAAAATGCGACCGCCGCGGTTGGGATGCAACCCGCGTCTTTTGGGTCGAATGCTCATTGTGCTTTGTCGTTCATGAACAACATAGCATATGATGATTATTATGCTCCTACATATATGGCGCATACGCACATCAGGGGATTGCCCAGTATGCGGTGTTTGCACGCGCGCTTCTTCCTTCTCTTGCGCACATGGCCTCAGCCCACAACTACACTGGGAAACTGCGAATGGCGGGCGCAGGCAGACTAAAAAAGGAGACGAGGACAGTGTGGGCCGATTCTTCCGTTGCGCAGAGTGTCGCAAAGCTATGCGTTTGTGCATTGCTTCGCACCACGAGAACATGCGCCCTCTCATGGCGCGCAGCTATGCACAAGCACATAGTGTACTACAGCAAAGGGGTGGGACGGCTTCTAGCCGAGGCCGCCATTTTACGCTGAGCTGTGTGCGAAACTATGAAAGCGTTCGCTGGGCAGGGCCACGACAGAAGCCTTGAACCACGTCGAAATGAGGGTTTGACAAACCAAGTGTCCATCAGCTTTGCAGGTTCGCTAGTCTTGTGCCACTAGTGCAAGCTTGATTATTATTTTTAATACTTCTCCTCTCCCTTTCTTCGCTACTAAATTGCTTATCGGGGTAAGCCGTCACAACTCCTGATAAATAGAAAGTAGAACTCTACAAGTTGTATTGTTGGCTAGAGAAAAGGACCAGATGATAATTTTTGCTCTTTCATTCTCTTTCCCAACACCCTTTGCCTTCAGATGGCGAGCCGTGCTTCGTTTCCGACAATCAAATTTCTCTTTCCCTTTTCAATAAATGTCCCGCTGGTTTAAGCCCTTCGGCTGTCGAGGTGTTCCTCTTTCATTTGCCGAAATAAACACCGGATGGGTGCTGACCCAATAATTATATTCTTCCTAAAACCGATGTTTTTACCTCTACGGCTCCAGACGAACCCAAGCTTATGTCTGCTGTCATTGTCGAGAGGAGGCCCGCTATTTTTACGCAAGAGTGTTGGCTTTATGAAAGCGAAGCACTGTTCTTACCACATGTGCGTAATTTTGCAGACATCAAGGCACCCGCACGTCATTACCTTGCTACCCTGAGACATTGCTCATGGCGTATACGCGAGAAGAACGGCCCGTGCAATCCTGCATTTTTTATTTTAAAGGAAAAGCACCGTTGGTGTAGGCTAGCCTAAAGTGCCTCGATTTTTAGCTTAAGAAATGGAAAAAAAAAACACATCTAGGGACTTTAGGCTAGCACTCGATTGCCTTATTCCCTGCGAGAGTCTTCTTTATGAATTCAAGAAAAATGATGAGCATGGCCTGTCTTATATTGTTTCAAGATATATCCACACACCTAATAACGCGCTGTAGCGGACATGAAAGTGTTCGTCAATAAGATGACGACGAAGACAATCACAGCTGCGCACATTATGTTGGTTACGCCGTCTAGGCTGCTGCTGCTTCACTTTCTGTACGTTTTAAATATACCTTTCCCTCTCTCTCGCCTGCCACTCTCCCAATGCCATTTTGTCGCGGGGAAATATGTGTGTGGCACCTAGGTCGATACGGCTATTGCGCATGCTTAGGACCGTATGAATAAGCATGCGAGCAGTAATAAACAGTTGGTAGTGAGCGCTGTGTGGCGTTATATTCTTTCACCTCTGTGCCTCTGATTGTTTGTGCGTCCGTGCGTGCGTGCGCTCGTAATGTCTGAGGTACACCAGTTGTTCTACCGGGTAGTTTCCACATGCCTCACGATTTTAAGTAGGAGGAACCAACATTCTAAAGCTTCAGGGCCGAGGCTACGCGAGCTATTTTGTTTGTTCTCGTCTGCCTCTGTGAGATCCCTGCTTTAGCGCGGACTAAATCCACAAAGGGCAACTTCTCACCGGCAGGACTACAGCACGTGAGCCTGTATAAGCCACCGAAATCCATTTCCGGCGAATTACGCAGTTTTTTCTTTTCTCATTTTGAGCTATAGCGGTCTCGGACACCATCGCCGCCAATTTCAGCCATTGTAACAGGTGCATAAAAGCCTAAGCTGTAAAACTCCATGCTTGCGCGGATTTGAGAGCACAGCTGAATGGGAACAGTGCGGTCCATCCCTGACCGAAGGAGGGCTAATGATGAAGCACGCTGCAAAGTCCAGCTAACGCCATCACTGTGCTTCGTCCTAGGAGTTCTTCGGAAGTTTTAGCAGCGGCGGCTTACCATACGGTAAGTACGGTAATGCCGTAGCGTCGTGGTTGGCACGTAGAAGATTTAGCTCGTGAAAACTGTACCAGCAACTTTTATCATCTGGTGACGTTTACGTGCTCCCCGAGCTACTAGTGCAGCTCCTTCCGACTAAGATAGCCGCTTGCCGACCATGACGGTACGGCATTACCGTCACATCCGTACGGTAAGCCGGCGCTGCTAAAACTCCCTCTTTTCTCACTGTGAGCTATAGCGATTGAAGGCACCGGGCGAACACCACCGCTATCGATTTTGGCCATTCTAATTAGCGAAAAATACGTTGCGGAAACACTACACAAAAATGCATTGGCAAGAGACAGTGCGAGAGAGAGAGAGAGAAAACTTTTTTTAACATGATGAGGAATCTTCCTCGCAGAGTGGAGCCCTTAGTTCTGGGCCCGATTGGCTCGTGCCACTCCAAGGCCCATATTCATAAACCTAGCTCATCCCTATCGCTTGCTTTTCTTACTTTCCCTGTGCGCTTGTAATGCTTGATGAACAAATTAGTCCAGCATCTACTAGCAAGCCTTATGATAGTCTTTACCGTTTAAGTCCCAGTTACGCGCCTTAGTGTTACAGGGGTGATAAGGGAAACAAGTGATAAGGATAAGGTAGGTTTATGAATACGGGGCCAAGTGCCCGGTAGATCAGCCGACGCTTCTTCGGCGTAGTTGAGCTGGTGAGCACAGTCTCCCAAGAGGAGTGTGAGGGCGAAGGAATAGGGTGGGAGCCCGGTGCAACGATATACGGCGCAGTCCATAGTATATATATTACATTCCAAGGGAAGTAATATAGTGTGGCCTACACTCCACAACGGCGACATTAAATGGCACATACAAAAAGAAGTTACAGCATTTGAACGAAAAGGAAACACGAGAATTTGAAAATAAGAGAAAATCCTGAGGTTAAAAAAATAAAAATGAGGTTTCTTTGATCACATAAAATATATGTTATTTAATGTCATCCTTCTCCGGTTGCTTAAGGATTTCCACGTGTGAAACTGGGAGTGCAGAACGGAAAGGACTCTCGGTCAGACATTTCATAGTGCTTCTGTGGCAGACCTTTATACCTTTCGCATCTTGGCCAATCTACCGGGTTGGGTATGTGCAAGAGGACAGGATACGACAAGAACAACAACAACAGCCGTTTCTGGGGATTCAGTGGGTATGCGCCTCAACATATAAAGTAGTCGACGTGATCAGCTGCTGCTGATCACGCCGTAGGTTGCGCCAAGGTATCCAAGTACCAACCAACGCCGCCGCCCGATTCCTGGCCTATCTCCCTCAGTGGGTGAGCGCCATAAAAGAGGCTCGTCATCATCATCACGCCGCTATTGTGCGCTACTCAACGTGGACGATAACTGCTCTGTGGACCTTTACACCTGTTCGACGTGGTCCTTCATGCGATTGTGGTAGGTGTGAGACCAGCTGTCCGTTGCATCTAGCAGGTAAATATCACTACTGCCTCGCACCTTGATCGCGCTGGCCTAACTGTCATTATAACGGTCATCGTGCGACGCAGTGAAAGAGTATACCGAGAGGCGGCTTCTTCAGTGTAGGTCCGTCTGGGTGCAAGGTGTGAATACCATGCCGTTATTAACGTTGTAATTTGCATGCTAGCCTAAAGGTGGGCAGCATATGAAGGGCACATTTATGCTAACATTTACGTCCGCCTTGTAAGGAAGGAGCTAGAAGGTATAACATGTCCCTAACGTAAAACCATGCCCAACTGCAGGCATCGAGACATAGCTTTTCTCCTTTTTGTCTGACTGGAGGGGGGGGGAGGTGATGGGGAATGGGGCGGGGAGGGAGGGAAAGAAGTCACCATTTGGGTTACCCTCTCAGCCTGCTATATGATAGCTGCCAGTTTGTTGCATAACGCACTGCAGTAGTGACTGGTTGATTAAGTAGCTATTGTACCTAACAGGTTATTTGCAGCTCCTCTCTGTCAAACACCGGGGAAAGTCAATTGCGGCACTGTGTTGGCTGTTGCTACAACAGCCCACCACTGGAGCCGTCCGGTGACTGCCAAGTACACTCTAGAAGAGCCTGAGAATGGGTAAGTTCGAATACTAAGAGCAGGTTTGAGTTTCACTGCATCAGCAATATCACCAACCGCACGACATAATCATTTCAAGAAACGTTCTGAAGCCAGGGGCTTGTGCGAAGGCCCAAATAGGCACCACATGGAAACAGTGGCAATAAGCACCAGGGCGCTTGCCGTGACTTTGCGTATGTAACAAATAACAATGTGCCTACGGTGGCACTTTTTCTCTTGGCCTGTAGTGGCGAAGGCCCATGGTACAGCACTACACATGTGCATACTCATCACAGGGTAGATATATTTAGTACATTTGTAGGTATTCTTGTCGGGTTCCGAAGCGACGCCAATTCGCCACCGGTTTTACCTCATGTGAACTCCACCGAGTTGCGTGGTCAGCGCTACCAATGCCAGTTCGGTGATTAACCTCGCAGTATAGCTCCGCGCTGCCGGGTGCCCACCTCCCGCGGTCACATTGCAGTAATTATCGCTATGGGTTTGCGAATTTTCGGAGTTTCAAATATTTTTGGATAACTTTACCTATTCAATTCGGTTTGCGCCGGAACTTAGAACTCGAATTCGAACTATCCGAAGTTCACAGTTCCGGGGTAAAATGTGCTATGTCTGGTGACAAATGCTCCGCCGTAATATCCGTCGCTGCACAACGCTCGTGTTCAGTGGCGGAGCTAACACCGGCGTACTGCGGTGACGCTAGCATTCGTGTACCGCGGCGAAGCTAACACCCGCGTATTGTGGTGAAGCTAACACGTGTGTACCGCGGTGAAGCTAACACTTTCGGGCAGCTGCGAAGCTGGCACTCGCGTACCCAGATACGCTAGCGCTCGGGTGCTGCAGCGAAGATTGCACTCGCCTGCTGCAGTGAAGCTAGCACTCGCGTACCTCGGCGAAGCTAACCATTGCGGATATCGACTATGCTAACACTCATGTACAGCGGCGAAGCTAGCTGCCGTGTACTGTGGTGAAGCTAACACTCGTGTACTGCGGCGAAGTTAACTCACGCATATGTACAGTTCTCTGCCGTACACTCCTTTAGGATTTGACTGCTATTTTGCAGGGCTGATATTCTGGGAGTAGACTGGTCGTGCAATAAAGGTTTTTGGCCATGCGTAGCAGTACATTTCTCTGGAATTTTACATGGTACCATAAAAATATTTGAACATTATTCGAGAGACGTACGATTCCATTCGCACTCGAACATAAATACTTGAATTCGCTTGCAAAGATATGTTACTATTCGCACAGCTCTAAATATCGCACATTCACCGCTAAATTGTCGATACTTTTATTTCAATTTCATTATTGCGAAGCATTCTGACAAATTATCCTAAGCTAGATGCCTTCGGATGTACTTACGTTTTATTAATATAGTTGGTAGACTTGTTATTGTCACGCAATCATATTTTATTATTTTTTTCAGAGGAGTCTGTGCTCTTGTCTCAATTCGAAAAGACAACCGAGCGTGACTCCGTCTTTTCATGTAAGTACTCCGTACTTTATGAAGGACGCTTTTCTAGACGCGCTAAAAGTGAATTGCTGCTAAAGAGGACGCGATATTGCAAGTGTGAGATAATGCTAACCACCTGAATAAAGGCGTACAGTGAGTTCTCGCTAGGCCTGCAGAAAATACAAAAACGTAATATGGCCGAGCGCGCAGCATAAATGCCGAATTTCGTTCATGGGTGCGCATATGGAAGTGATATAGCCAATTTTTTTTTCAAGTACTAGCGCAAAACAAACACGGAGCTTGACGGGACGTAGTACCGTATCCCATCTAGCCATACTTCGAGCATGTTTGTTTTGCGCTACGACTCGAAAAAGTGCTTTACCAACTAGCCCATCAGTCTGTCCTTTCGATATATTTCATGCAGTATGGGACGGTTTATTACTAATTGCAACTTTTGAAAAATAACGGCCAAACGAGTCATGGTAGGAAATCGCATGCGTTCAGGATTCTGTTTGCATTGGCCACGCCACAAAGCGTGAAGCGCCACAAAGCGCAACAAAGCGTCATTGCATCTGCACAGAAATACTGCGCTCCATCAAGTTCATGTACGGTCGAAGCACATGCAGGTTTTAGGATTGCATGCTGTGCTGCGCAAACGCTGTGAGAACTCGCACGTTCAATACAGTCTCCGCTTTGCGTCTGGCTGAGCTTCTTGCACGACACGCGTGCGTGTGTCTACCTGGGCGGTACGATAGACATTGAAGGAATCGACCCTTAGGTGCGAGCCGAACTTTGTTCAGACGCTCCCTCTCCGATGGAAGTATACGCAGAGTAACTCTGCCTACAGCCTAGTAAAGTTATTTGACTTGTACACTAGTGCACTCATACACAGTCGTCCTTCAAAGGCAATTGGTTGCTTGGCTATGTATGATCTAAGGCTTTAAGAGTCAAGACAATATGCGGGGCGATATACAGCGCAAGATACGGGCACGAATTTACTAGGACAAGACGATGAACTGGAAACACGCATGGCTTTTGACACTTCTGATTAAGAGACAACTAAAGAGACAACACGCAGACACACCCATAAACGCGCGTGAAAAAGGCTGAGGGAGTGAAAAAGGTGACGGGGTTACAATGAGCCCTTTCATTTATTAAGGTAGGGTACATTGCTTTTAAAGCGGCCCTACAACACTTTCGGAATGAAGAAAATGATGCTGGGGATCTTGAGAATGGATCAGGGAAATGTTATTGCCTAGCAGGCGCCAGAAAATTTGCGATTTGATTTCTCCATACAGATGTAAATCATCCGCTCTTGTTTCAACGCTATGACGTCACGAGTAGCGTGTCTGCGCTGTTGAGACAAAATTAGCATAGGCTCACTTCATCATCGTGGAAGAACGCTCAGCAACACTTCCTTTAAAGGTTACGAGATAAACAGATAAAAAATATATATGTGGAAGGGGGTTTATTGGTTTCAGATAGCGTGTGGACAGGCGGTACGACGATGGCAGCAGCCGTAGCTCTTGACAGCGTCGTCAGCTCGAGATCAGGGCTCGTGCCTCTTCCTCAGGCCGTGTCCCACTGCACTGCGTAGGTTCGTGCTTCCCCACTACAATACCCCGGCGGTGAAGAGGAGCCAACCTGGCGACTCAAGGTGACGCCAGAATAAGTGGGTCGTGATGGGGCTTGAGACGGCTCACATGGACCACCTGGCGGCCCAGACGACGCTTGTCGGTGGAAGGGTTGATGGGTTCGATGACGTAGGTGACGGGACTGGGGCGCTCGATGACGCGGTAAGGGCCGTGGTACTTAGGAGCAAACTTCGGACTGAGGCCAGGGGCGTGGAAGGGTAACCGGAGCCAGACGTGGGAGCCAACGGCGAAAGTCTCCACAGAGGTATCGCGGTCATGGCGATCTTTTTGATGGGCTTGGTTGTCCGCAGTGAACGAGCGGGCCAGCTGACGACACTCTTCGGCGTAGTTGGCAATGTCAGAAACATGGCTGAATTCAGAGGAGTCCGGGCGATACGGCAAAATAATGTCGAGTGTAGTGCACGGTTCTCGGCCATATAGGAGGAAGAATGGCGAGAAACCTGTGGTAGACTGTGTCGCGGTATTGTAGGCGTACGTCACGAAGGGAAGGATCACGTCCCAATTGGAGTGGTCATCGTTTATGTACATGGCGAGCATGTCCCCCAGGGTTCGATTAAAGCGCTCCGTGAGGCCGTTTGTCTGAGGATGGTAGGCCGTAGACGTGCGGTGAACTGTGCGGCATGCACGAAGGAGGTCTTGAAGGACTTCGGACAAAAATACACGCCCTCTGTCACTCAAGAGTTCGCGTGGCACGCCGTGGCGGAGGACGAAATGATGTAAGATGAAGTTAGCTACGTCACGAGCACTAGCGGAAGGGAGGGCAGCTGTTTCCGCATACCTTGTGAGATGGTCCACAGCGACAATCACCCATCTGTTGCCGGAGACCGAGCTTGGAAGTGGGCCGTAAAGATCTATGCCAACACGGTCGAAAGGGCGCGCGGGACAAGGTAAGGGCTGTAGAAGTCCGGGCGAATGAGGAAATGTCTTCCGTCGTTGACACGACGTGCAAGAACGAATGTATTTACGAATAAACGTGTACATGCCACGCCAGTAGTACCGTAGGCGGAGCCGTTGATACGTTTTTAGGGCTGCAGCATGAGCGTGTTGAGGATCAGCGTGGAAGTATGCGCAAATGTCGGACCTCATGTGGCTGGGGATGACGAGCAGCCACTTGCGGCCATCCGTGTGATAATTGCGGCGATACAGTAGCTCGTCCCGGATTGTGAAATGCTTGGCTTGGCGGCGGAGGGCACGTGGGTATGCAGAAGGGGAGGAGGACGAAAGAATATTCAGTAGAGAGGCTATCCAAGGGTCTTTCCGCTGCTCAGATGGCATGTCGGTGGCAGAAAGAGCAGCCAACAGAAAGGCATCATTGGTGTGCGGGTCTTCAGGCGATTGCAGGGGAGACCGAGAGAGTGCGTCCGCATCAGAATGCTTTCGGCCCGATCGGTACACCACGCGAATGTCAAATTCTTGGAGACGAAGAGCCCAACGTCCAAGACGACCGGAAGGATCCTTCAGGGAAGCCAACCAACAGAGTACGTGATGATCAGTCACCACGTCAAAAGTCTGGCCATATAAGTATGGACGGAACTTGCTTATTGCCCACACAATACCGAGGCACTCCTTCTCAGTTACAGAGTAGTTGGCTTCCGCCTTGGTGAGAGCACGGCAAGCATAAGCGACGACATACTCTGAGAAGCCGGGTTTGCGTTGCGCGAGTACTGCACCAAGGCCGACACCGCTCGCGTCCGTGTGTATTTCGGTTGGCGCATTGGGGTCGTAATGGCGCTTTTTATTTTAAAGGAAAAGCACCGTGGTGTAGGCTAGCCTAAAGTGCCTCGATTTTTAGCTTAAGAAATGAAAAAAAAACACATCTAGGGACTTTAGGCTAGCACTCGATTGCTTTATTCCCTGAGAGAGTCTTCTTTATGAATTCAAGAAATATGATGAGCATGGCCTGTCTTATATTGTTTCAAGATATATCCACACACCTAATAACGCGCTGTAGCGGACATGGAAGTGTTCAATAAGATGACAACGAAGACAATCACAGCTGAGCACATTATGTTGGTTACGCCGTCTAGGCTGCTGCTGCTTCACTTTCTGTACGTTTTAAATATACCTTTCCCTCTCTCTCGCCTGCCACTCTCCCAATGCCATTTTGTCACGGGGAAATGTGTGTGTGGCACCTATGTCGATACGGCTATTGTGCATGCTTAGGACCGTATGAATAAGCATGCGAGCAATAATAAACAGTTGGAAGTGAGCGCTGTGTGGCGTTATATTCTTTCACCTCTGTGCTCTGATTGTTTGTGCGTCTGTGCGTGCGTGCGCTCGTAATGTCTGAGGTACACCAGTTGTTCTACCGGGTAGTTTCCACATGCCTCACGATTTTAAGTAGGAGGAACCAACATTCTAAGCTTCAGGGCCGAGGCTACGCGAGCTATTTGTTGTTCTCGTCTGCCTCTGTGAGATCCCTGCTTTAGCGCGAACTAAATTCACAAAGGGCAACTTCTCACCGGCAGTACTACGTGAACCTGTATGAGCCACCTAAACACATTTCCGGCGAGTTATGCAGTTTTTCTTTTCTCATTTTGAGCTATAACGGACACCATCGCCGCCAATTTCAGCCGTTGTAACTACCGCATAACAGCTTAAGCTGTAAAACTGCATGCTTGCGCGGATTTGAGAGCACAGCTGAATGGAACAGTGCGATCCATCCCTGACCGAAGGAGGGCTAATGATGGAGCACGCTGCAAAGTCCAGCTAACGCCATCACTGTGCTTCGTCGGTGAGCGGGCCGGGAGTTCTTCGGAAGCTTTAGCAGCGGTGGCTTACCGTACGGTACGTACGTCAATGCGGTAGCGTCGTGGTTGGCACGTAGAAGATTTAGCTCGTGAAAACTTTACCCGCAACTTTTATCATCTGGTGACGTTTCCGTGCTCCCCGAGCTACTAGTGCAGCTCCTTCCGACTAAGATAGCCGCTTGCCGACCATGACGGTACGGCATTACCGTCACATCCGTACGGTAAGCCGGCGCTGCTAAAACTCCCTCTTTTCTCACTGTGAGCTATAGCGATTGAAGGCACCGGGCGAACACCACCGCTATCGATTTTGGCCACTCTAATTAGCGAAAAATACGTTGCGGAAACACTACACAAAAATGCATTGGCAAGAGACAGTGCGAGAGAGAGAGAAAAACTTTTTTAACAGATGAGGAATCTCCTCGCAGAGTGGAGCCCTTAGTTCTGGGCCCGATTAGACTCGTGCCACTCCAAGGCCCATATTCATAAACCTAGCTCATCCCTATCGCTTGCTTTTCTTACTTCCCTGTCCCCTTGTAATGCTTGATGAACAAATTAGTCCAGCATCTACTAGCAAGCCTATGATAGTCTTTACCATTTAGTCCCAGTTACACGCCTTAGTGTTACAGGGGGGATAAGGGAAACAAGTGATAAGGATAAGGTAGGTTTATGAATACGGGCCCAAATGCCCGGTAGATCAGCCGACGCTTCTTCGGCGTAGTTGAGCTGGTGAGCACAGTCTCCCAAGAGGAGTGTGAGGGCGAAGGAATAGGGTGGGAGCCCGGTGCAACGATATACGGCGCAGTCCATAGTATAATATCACATTCCAAGGGAAGTAATATAGTGTGGCCTACACTCCACAACGGCGAAATGGCACATACAAAAAGAAGTTACAGCATTTGAACGAAAAGGAAACACGAGAATTTGAAAATAAGAGAAAATCCTGAGGTTAAAAAAATAAAAATGAGGTTTCTTTGATCACATAAAATATATGTTATTTAATGTCATCCTTCTCCGGTTGCTTAAGCATTTCCACGTGTGAAACTGGGAGTGCAGAACGGAAAGAACTCTCGGTCAGACATTTCATAGTGCTTCTGTGGCAGACCTTTATACCTTTCGCATCTTGGCCAATCTACGGGTTGGGTATGTGCAAGAGGACAAGATACAGACAAGAACAATACGACAAGAACAACAACAGCCGTTTTGGGGCATTCAGTGGGTATGCGCCTCAACATATAAAGTAGTCGACGTGATCAGCTGCTGCTGATCACGCCGTAGGTTGCGCCAAGGTATCCAAGTACCAACCAACGCCGCCGCCCGATTCCTGGCCTATCTCCCTCAGTGGGTGAGCGCCATAAAAGAGGCTCGTCATCATCATCACGCCGCTATTGTGCGCTACTCAACGTGGACGATAACTGCTCTGTGGACCTTTTTTACTTTCTTGTTTGCACCTTTAAGCTTTACTCTCTCATATCCGTTACAGGAAATGACGTATGAGGTCATGGTGGACCCCGGTGTAAAACACTTCCATGTTAAAAAGTGATATACAATCTGAATTCAGAGGTTAAAATATTCATCCTTTATTTAACGCATTAGTACAATGGTCATACAGCGGGTAAATGGTCATAGATTACGTATACAGTGCATTTCGACGCCGGATAGGTCAAAATGCATTTAAGTATGCAGTGAAAAGACCATCACACGTAATATCCGTTGTCCACTCAGAGGTTTATGCAACGAGAGCGTTGGTTGCCTCGATTTGTAGCGCCTTATCTTTAAACATTTCCTGAAAAAATTGATGATGTGGTACAAGACTTGCCTAAATAAATGTATCCATGCTTTTGGGCTATGAAGTGACCGATGAATGTTAACTTAGACAATGAAAGAAAGTACGGTTCTGCAACGGGACCATACAGCACAATGTACTTTGGAGAGGTGAGGTAATTACCATACAAGGATATTTTAAGCAGCATAATTCTTTTAAAACCTCCTTGTTGCGATCACTAACTCACCCCATCTGCACGCAAAGCTCGAGCGAAAGCGTATACGCTACTGACACGTACACTTCTGTATTCCAATAACCTCATATGGGCCCATATGAGGTCTATATGTGTTCCATATACTTTGTCGTATATTTGCCGTATGTTCTGCACGAATCTAACTGGAGCATTCATAATTATTGTAATGGCCACCCAGAATGTTTCAGTGATGAGGCTATTTATTTTGGTCATTGGCTATTATATATGCAGTAAAGTCTGCCATTAGAAAACGCTTCTGCTTTCGTTTAAGAAGTATTGAGCAAGCATTTCATACGAATGTAAATCTACGCCGTACCTTTTTCAATAAACTGCCCTCTGGCATTTATATGGGGTCAGTGCACATTCTGTGCATGTATTGGCCTTCTGGATGTGAATACAATTTGTTTGCATATCGTATAATATGTCACTGGCTTTCGTATTTCGCCCCCTTTTATACCATGCCCGTTGAGGTCGGTAAGGTGTAAGTAATTGCACAGATATTTCACTCTTCACTCTGCTCCTACGAAGCACGACGCAGCACTTTTCACACGGACTTATACACGTAATTACAGGCACACGTGCACACGTGCCTAGCGTCGCATTTTTTATGCAGGTACTACAGCTGGATTGATATAATCAGACCAAACACTTTATTTCTGTACTGTATGGTTACTATAGTCAAGAACTCGAGACTGGCCAACCGAGCTGAGGAGTAACAGGCAATACTAATCAGTCTAACGAATTAGCTAAAATAAACTAAAACATTTCGGATGCAACTGCTGCGTTAACCGGCTTTCAACGTTGATAAAGTCTGCATCAAGCTGTTGTACTCTAGCACTTATTTGCCACCTTGAAACCTTCAAAGGCACCATGCGCTCTCAAGGGTTCCGTGTTAACAGTCACTTTGCAAACGTGTGTACATTTTAATGAGAGTGAAGCGTACATCTCTCTCCTTGACAGGGACTTTTAGCGTTAGTGGATGCGTTGTCCCAGCTAGCCAAACTGACGTGATGCCGACGCGCTTGTTGTCGCGTGGCACTTCGCTTACTGTGCTAGCCCACGTGAGGTCATTTCAGGGGCGATGATGATGATGAGGATGATTGTGGTTCAGTTAGAAAGGACGCTAAATTCTGCAGCCCATCTAGGGAGCACGGCTAAGCGTCCGTGGAGTGGGGGGAAAGGGAGTGAAAGAGATAGAGAGGAGAGAAAGCCCGTAGTGGACGGCTCCGGAAATTTTGACCACCTGGGGTTCTTTAACGTGCACTGACAACGCACAGTACACGGGCCTCTGGCATTTTCGCCTCCATCGAAAATGCGACCGCCGCGGCCGGGATCGAACCCGCGTATTCTGGGTGGCAGCCGAGTACCGTAACCACTACACCACCGCGGCGGACTAAAGCTCCTCTTAGTCTAATCTTGTCACGCGTCAGTCGTCAGGCGTAACCCGCGTGCCTCTCTCTCTCCCTCTCCCGGCGCGTGCCTCTGCTGTCTTGTGAGAGAGAGCGAAAGGCGCGCGTTGGCTATGGAAACGCTCTTTCTTAGAGGAACGCTGTACCAGCTCGCAAAGAAGGAGAACGCGCCCTCACCCGCGAGAGACAACGTTGGCGCAGGCAGCGTCTCCTAGCGAGTTTTTTGATAGAGAAATACCGACTGCTCGCGTTGGAGAAGCGTTCAGCGGCAGCCCTTATATATATATATATATATATATATATATATATATATATATATATATATATATATATATATATATATATATATATATATATATGGTATGGTATGGTAAAACTTTATTGAAGAAGCCAACGAGTTCGTTGGTCCGGGCTAAACCACCGGGTGGTCCATAGCCGAGGGGGGTAACCTCTCGGCGATAGTCCTGGCGCGCTGGACAGCCCATAGTTGGTCTGTCAGTTCTGAGCTGGTCAAGACAGTTCGCCAGCGTTCTTCAAGGAGATCTGGTCTTATACTATCCTCTTTGTACAACTGTAGATTACTGGTACAGCCCCATAGAATGTGCGTCATGTCAGCGTGGGCGTACCCGCACCAAGGACAGGCTGGTGATGGATATAAATGCGGATGTAGCCTGTGTAGGTGTGCAGGATTCTTAAACGTGTGCGTTTGCAAGCGTCGTAGGTCTGTGGCTTGAGATCTATCAAGTTGCTGGTGTGGATGTGGATACGTTTGCCTCTGCTTTCTGAAATGGCTAAGGATCTCATGATATGTTACCATGATGTCTTTGTTGTCCTGTATGGCAGTAGTCATGTAACTCTGCTCCCCCGTTACGGGGTCACCCCGGAAAACCCCATTCGTATCAGTGGCCCGGAAAGTGTCGCGGTGGGTTAGACGTCTCGTGACACGGTGGGCCCGCTCATTAAGATTGTCCGGGATTTCAGGCTTCTGTCAATTGAGTTCGCCCATGTGCGCGGGGAACCATTTCAGAGTCTTGGTTGATAGGGTGCCGTCCTGAAAGTCTTTAGCCTTGGCATTCAGTGCACGTGCCGCCCCTGCGGAGATCCAGCCTTTTCTGTAGTTGCGGATCGCTGTCTTAGCGTCACTTATGATGAGTGAATCCGTTTCTGTACTGTGGAGTATGGCTAGGGCGATTGCCATTTCTTCCGCCGCTTCGGAAGTTTGTACTCTTGTGGATCCCGTGACACGCATGTTGTTGTCGGTATCCAGCACCGCCATGGAGAAGGTAGGTAGGATGCTACGTCCTTGTTGCGAGGCATCTTTGGGGTACCTGGCTGCATCGACAAAAAGGACCCCGTCTCGTCTACCGCGGCTCCTGAGAATGGCCTCAGCCCGGCATCTTCTCCGTCCGGCGTCATGCACCGGGTGCATGTTCTTTGGTATGTTCTCCGTCATTATGGCGTTTCTAACGGCTGGGAGTAGTGCCTCCTTCGGTCCCCGTATTCCGTGGTAATTGATGCCTATTTTTAGCATAATTTCTCTGCCGGCATAGGTACCAGATAGCCTCTCTAGCTGTGCCGTTCTCTGTGCTTCTATGATCTCCACAAGCGTGTTATGAACTCCTAACCCGAAGAGACGTTCATTGGCCGTGTGTTGGGGTAGTCCTAAGGCCATCTTATAGGTCCTCCGAATTAGAGTGTCTACTTTGTCCATCTCAGATCTGCTCCAGTCAACAAAAGCAGCGACGTATGACATGTGACTGAGAGCGTATGCTTGAATTAATCTGATGACGTTGTTCTCCTTCATACCTCTCTTCTTATTTGTTATTCTTCGAATGAGACTAGTAGCAGCCATAACTTTCTTATGCAAGCGGGTTACAAGCTCCGTGTTACCGCCATTATGTTCGAGCCAGAGACCCAGCACCCGAATTTTGGTGACTAATGGGATCGGGGTTCCTTCCTCCGTTGTGATTCGTATTCCTTGTCGTCTGAGCTCCGTTACTTCCCTTGGGGGAGGGCCCCTTCTTCTGACCCGGTGTAAGAGGAGTTCCGACTAATTAGGTGCACACTGTAGTCCGGTATTCTTGAGGTGTGTTATGAGCGTGTTCACTGCTTCCTGAAGCCGGTCCTGCATAACTACACCACACATGTCCTTCGTTGTACATATAGTGATGTCATCGGCGTAGATTGTGTGGTTGATACCCTCGACATTGTCTAATTTTTCCGATAGCCCGATCATAATCAGATTGAACAACATAGGGGATATTACAGACCCTTGGGGGGTACCGGCGCCTCCCATGTTGACACTTCTGCTTACTGAGTCATCAACCTTCAGTCCGGCCACCCGATTAGTGAGAAAGCTACTGACGTACCGGTAAACACGTGCTCCTAGTCCGAGTTCGTTGATTTTTCCGAGTATGGATGTATGCTTGACCGAATCAAAGGCACTCTTGAGATCCAACCCCAGAATGGCTCTGAGTCCTACACCTGTGGCATCAACAACTTGCTCTTTAAGCTGGATCATTGCGTCTTGTGTAGACAGTCCTCTACGGAAGCCGATGATATGGCTGCTGTAGATGTTACGAAGCTCCAAGAAGTCGTTGACCCTGTTTAAGCAAGCATGCTCCATAACCTTACCAACACAGGAGGTGAGGGATATGGGGCGCATGTTCTTGACCTCAAGACTTTTGCCTGGTTTCGGCAAAATGACGACATCCGACAACTTCCACTCGTCTTGTATTTGTCCTTCCTTCCAGCATTTATTGATGTACTCCGTGAGGTGTTCAGTGGCTTGATCATCTAGATTACGTAAGATCTTGTTTGTAATCCTATCCGGTCCAGGGGCTGATTTCGTTTTAAGAGTCTGTAAGACTGCCCTGATCTCTTGGGCTGAGAAGTCTGCATCCAGGACCTCATTCGGGGATCCAGCATACCCTGGATGCTATTCCCCTGGTGGTCTTGTGAGGTGCACTCGTATGATCTCGTCCCCAAACGCTTGCATGTTGTCCCTGTGTTTGTGTTTTAACTTGGTCATCTCCGTTCTAACTGCTGTTCTGGTGCTGGTAGGGTCTAACAGATGTTTGAGGAGCTTCCACGCCTTGCCCGTGTTAATATTGCCATCCATGGTGTTGCATACCTCCTCCCACTTCTGTTCGCATATACGGTTGCATTGTCCGCATATGTTCGCATATACGGTTGCATTATAACCTCAGTAGGTTATACTCGGACGTGTACCCTGGCTGTCCCGACTGCAGCGAAACCTTTTGTGCTATGGTTCACACGCTCTGGCGATTTCCCGCGTTGTCTAACGACGTTCTCTCCAGCGAAGCTGAATGGGAGGAGGCTTTCAGATGCATGGTGCTCCAAAAGCAAGCCCAGGCTATCCAGAGGGCCCACGAAAGGCGGGGCGTCATGGCGTTCTGTCCTCCACGTGGGTGCGGCCAGCGGTTACAACGGCCTCCTGCTGGGAAGTCCTTACAGTAGCTCCTCAGGGTTCAGTAAAGTTCATTGTCTGTTGGTCTGTGTCCAGGTAAACTACTTCAGTTGTCACAAGGAGAAGGGGTTGTGGATGAACGTGGGTTCATCGACGTCAAAAGGTGCGGTACCAGCGAAGGAGCGATAGGAATGGGCAAGTTCCCAAAGATGTACAATAAACATTCAACTGCTTATGTGTAGACACGCCCCACTTTCGTGTTATAGCGATTACTCTGACAGTGGGCTCAGCCACATTTTCTTTTTTTTTGTTGCAAATTGGCCAACACGGAAATGCGGCCGCCGTGGCCGGGATTCGATACCGCAACCTCAATCTTCGCAAATCAAACGCTATAGCCGCTAAGCTACCACATCTGCTGTGGGGAAGTTGTTCTTCGAACAAAAAAAATATGTCTGCAGCTTGGCGGAACCGAGGGAGGTCCTGCTGGCCTTCATCATGTGCTTGTGCCTGGTGGCGATGATTGGCCTCGTGGTAGTGCTCGTCATTACTGCCAGCGACTTCGGTGAGCAACTCGTCTTTTTGCTCAAGTTTGAAAAAATTACACGCAGGAGGCAGATGAAAAGACAAAGAACATCTCAAGAGGAAATCTTCGCGGCTATTCTCGATTGCTTTGCCCGATTAGCTTGATGCTACTATGTGCATCTAAAATATAATGGCCTCAATGTATAATGATATTAGCACTGTCGAGCACTTTGAGTTCGTTTTGCAATCGAAGATATTTATTTATAATTTCTGACTCTCATCAGTATAATTCCGCGTAATGTCTATGAGAGCATTTATTTATTTATAAATAAATAAATAAATAAATAAATAAATAAATAAATAAATAAATAAATAAATAAATAGCATTTAGGATGATTAACCAAGTCTAGTATATGGCTCTAGTGAAAGCAAGAAGAAACTGCAAGGGACCAAATTGGTAAAGCTTTGCCAGATTTCGATAAGGTAATGCTTGCAAACACGTACAAGACCAAAGCAAAGCGGACGCATCACGGTAACACTGGAATGTTTGTATAACTGGTTGAACGAAGTGAAGTAAGTACTTGACAGCCAGCACTTCAATAGCAGGCAGGCGTGAATACTTGATAGAGTTATGCAGTCTCTCAGAGCGCGATAACGTTCGAGCGCATATCGTAATTGTGTAACGGACAGAAAGATGAGTACAGTTACACTGGGAACAAGGAAGCTTCATCAATGGACGCCATTCAATCGTGCCATCCGGAATGGTGAACGCAGGCTTCGATTTTTGCAGAGAGGGGCGAGAGTATCTTATGCAGATAAGTCGAGAGGGCTCGAATGGGAGAACATGTTGTCCGGATGCCCTAGCTCCTACAGCCAAATGCTTCTACGGTCTCCGAACGATTCGTGAAAGAGGAATACCTGCGCAGCGCATGGGAGAATTTAGGCCGATGTATGTAAGTGTAGAGTGGACCCCTGGAGAAGGCAAGCGTGGCAGGGGACGGCCGTAATTTAGATGGGCAGACGAGATCAAGAAGATTGCGGGGATAAATTGGGCACAGTTTGCACAGGACCGGGACCACTGGAGATCTCTATGAGAGGCATTTGCCTTGCAGTGGGCGTAGACAGGCTGATGATGATGTAAGAGTGTAGCAGCCGTAGACCACATGAGACTGACATAGATGCGATAGTTAAAGGCACAGAACAAAAGGGAAAGATACAAAACAAGATAGATGGACATAAGCGGTTTTTTTTTTGGCATGTCCTCGTCATCGTTTGCGTTGGCATTTGGTTCGTTGCGCTGCATTATGTCAGCCACTTATTCAAGACCAACTAGCTCAACAATTATATTTTTTTTGGAGTAGATGTATAGCCTATAACGAATAAACGAAGACACACCACCTTCCCCGATGCTCCCTGTATAGTTGTGTCTGGTAAGGAAACTGTAGAGAAGATTTTGGGCAGTTGGAAGATGGCTGTCAAACGTTAGGGCTGCACTTTAAAAAGAAAGGCATGCACAAGAGTAACTAACCATTTCAGAATAACAGAATACGTTTTCTTGTGGGTATTTTAAAGGATCCTGCGACACTTTCTTGACCTAGTCAGAAAACGAGGCGGATGAGCCGTGGAAAGCCCTGTGACAACAGCAATCAAATATTATTGCACTGCACGCTTCACGCAATGTGTCATTTGGTTGGGAATGCGGTTGGGAAGCGCATCCTGTTCTTTCAACAAATGACGTCACTGGGGGTACCGAACACGCCGCCCGAGGCAGAGGTAGCATTCATTCATCTCATGATCGTGAGAAAAAATCCTCCTGCGATGCTGTGTATGATCGTTTCGGGTTCAGCGATTAAGGACACTTAGAAAACGACAGAACTAATTCTATGTGTTCACCATAATATATGTCCGCTTAATTTCGTGTGCCACGTCAAGTGTGTCGGTCCTGAAGATAGGGCAATATTACATTTCCCTCATATTAAATAGCCTCATTCGCCAGGCACTGAGGACTCAGAGAAGCCTTACGCATCGTGATTGCATGCTCCACAGCCTACGTGAGCTCTATTAGCAATAATGCATTCGACCGCCGTAATGAAGTTCGATCTTTACACACGGGGCGATATTTTGGGTCATACTCTAAGAGTGGCCACATTTAGCCGCCCGCAGACAACGTTCCTGTTCATGCTATATTGGTAGTGTCGACCATCCCTTGAAAGCGACATTTATAAGTTTATCACATGTCTGACAAACAAACAAACAAACAAACAAACAAACAAACAAACAAACAAACAAACAAACAACAAAAAACAAACAAAAAAACAAGCAAACGTATAAATAAATAAATAAATATATAAAAATAAATGAGTGAGTGAGTGAATATGGGATACCACGCTGCCCGAATGATAATCGACCCTCCATATCTATACAGATGCTTTGAAGCAAAGGTGCCTGAACGAAAGGTTACTGCAGAGTGTTCTAGTAATGCAATGCGGAATTCACGTTTTGAATTTGGACAGTATTTCCAAGTTTTCCATTCATTCATTGATGTAGCCATCACTAACGAACAGTAAGGGTACGCGGTTGCCCAGCCTCAGTCGTTAAAATGTGCATGTCATAGTCAGGGAAGTGGCACTGATGATGCCGATGTGTGACGCGCGGTGGGCAATTCAGGAAGTGAAACTTGAATGCGCGGGCGTGCGAGCAATCCCTGCCTGTTCTGCTTTCAGCTAGGGGTGAGCCGACCATCCCCGCCATGGATGATATCGACGCGATGGAGTCATCAGGATTTCCTCGGCCGACCACCAAGATGTCACGGAGGACAACAACGAAGCGGCTAATGGGAGGCAGTCCAAGGGTAACCGTACCACAAATGTCCACTGAAGCGCCCATTGGTAGGCATCCGCTTTCTCAACTAACATCCCGCTTATGACAAGTCTTTGTCGAATACCACGTTCCTTAATACGAGGTCTGTTAGGAAAGTATCGGACCTTTGGTCGAAGAAAAAAAAAATGGCATAACTGGAGAGTTGGAAACTTAATCGCCTTCAAAGTAGTCTCCTTGGGAAGCCACGCACCTCTCCCAGCGGTGCTGCGATTCTTGGAAGCACTCCCAGAAGGTCTTTTTCGGAATAGAGTTCAGCTCAGCTGTCGTCGCAGCCATAATGTCCTCTCTTGTCTGGAAATCGCGCTCTTTTCAATAGCCTCTTGATTTTGGGAAACAGCCAGAAGTCGCAGGGGCCATATCAGGAGACTAAGGAGGCTGTTCCAACTACAGGAGCCTGGTTTTTCGCCGAAAATGTCTGACTCATGTGCGAGGAATGTGCAGGAGCATTGACGTGATGAATGCGCCAATTTCCTGTGGAGCTCAACAAAAAACCGACGAGAGCACTGCGCACTACTCACTCAAACGCTGCGTCCCAGCGACAGACGCTATCGGCAGGCAGGAAAAAAATTCGCACAAGCGCACGAAGGTTCGAGGTCGGCTGATACAATGCGCTTGTTTCATATACATCAAGTGTTCGCAAAAAAAGATAATGTCGGGATACTTTTCTAACAGACCTCGTACATTAAAAAAATATGTGTCCTGCCATTATATGCGAAGATAGATGACCAGCATAGCTGTAGCGGTGTGATCTGCACATAGCGGAGTAAAATTCTCTGGCGACTCGGTTCGAGAGAGAGAGACGCAGTTTTTTCGTAGCCCACACATATAAAATTTAATTAAATTACCTATACATCAGGCATACCAAGAGCAGCTTTAAATCGATCAGATTAATATTTCGCGCGCATAGTTCGCATTTTACTTTACATCAAATAAGGTTTGGTAGAGTGAGTGCGCCTTTGATACTATCGCTTCGTCCCTCGGTTCATTTAACTCAGATGTTATTTTGAATGTGAACCACTAATGCACGCTCTGAAATGCCTCCGAGATTGGCCCACCACGCTAGAATTGCATAAAATGGGAAGCAACACATTCTCCAAGGGTGGAACTCGTCCTTCCATTCTTTTCAGGACAAGTCCCAAGTTATGCACGGTGCGATGCGATTCTGTTAATTCTTCGTTACACACCTTACCGCTTCTTATTGCCGATAGCAAATCAGTTCTGTTTAACCGAAAATGATTTATTGCTATGACGCTGCTCGACGGCTATGTTTTTGCACCTTGTTGTCCTATAACTGAAGGTCGCTTGAGCGATTTGCTTCTGCATTTCAAGATCAGTAATGCTATAGATCCAGGGGTCCGAATAAGTGCCCAACCATTGCCTATAGCTACATTGCACATGGCGCCAAGTATGGTGCTCGTCACAAAGGATCGTTTTGACACCGACTCTCAGTTGTCTGTCATTTAAAAGGCAACTCTGGCGATTTCTCAGTGTTCACGGATCTTAATAAAATTTTCAGTATGCTCTCCTCGTCACTGCAATATACGACAAGCCAGGTAGTTGCAAGTTGTTTAGTTTTCCTGAAAGCGAACCTTAAAACTTCTTAGCGGATTCCCATGTTGGCCATTCTGTGGTTGTGACGCCATTACCTCCAACTCTGCCTATGCGGGCAAGCGGACTGTCAAGAGCAATATGGTGATAATTCAGCGCTCAAATTGTTGCTGTCAAGTTCAGAAAAGCTGGCCTATAATTCAAGATATCATGGCATGACATCGCCCCTTTCATTTCTCTGGCACGAGCTCCGTATTTCTGATGATGGAAACCCTTGTGACGTCACCGCATACGCTGATAGAAGCATCTACCTGTTTCGGTTTCGGTTTGAACTCATCGTTTATTAGCTTATTTAAAATCATTGGCTACTTTCTGAGCAAACTGAACAACTCTGCCTTCTACAGGACTATTAATTCCATAGGAAAACACCGATATCTAGGATATGGTGATAAACCGCCGGAGTTGCCCTATATAAGGGTACCTGAAACGTTTTTTTTTTGACATTGCGTCACTGATCAGGCAACACAATTGTGAAATCATTCACGCCATAAATAAAGCGAAGCACCATGCGAGAAGGCTGCTATAAGCTTATTTCTGTCGCCTTCCTCCTTACCACTGCTGTTCCTCCTTAACTCGATCAGCTGCGGAGTGCGCGCTAGCGACGACTGCGCCTCCCGCGTCAGCCGCCCTGCCGAGCCCTCCTCAGCGACGTAGCGCCCCGATATCTTTACTGAGGTCGCCGGCCTCGGCAGTGCTAGCTTCTGTAATAGAGCGCCGGCGACTCGGTGTACGCCGCCAGATGCCGTAACGATACCGTTGGTTGAAACGAAGGAGCACGTTGTAGGAGCACGTTGTTCGCAGTTAGGCTGCGAAAATTATGTGCAAGTCACCTGTTATGGGCCAATCAGCGGCCTCCCATCCATCGTTCGATAGGTGGGGGCGTTTGAAAACACATTTCGGCCGGCGAGCCGCTGCGATCGTTTGCGATGCGCGTGTTCAAAATTATACCTGTGATAATAAAATTCTTGGATCATCGCGAAAAGGTGTCTATCATGAAGGCAGCCTACAAACTAAAGAACAGTGACCTATCCATAGCTGAAGACTTTTCAAAGCGAGTTAGAGATATCAGGAGGCAATTATGGCAAACTTCGACTGCCGATAGGGCCAAAGGCGCGAAAGTCAAGCTATCGTACGACAAACTAAGCATTGATGGAGTGACATATGGATGGGACGACACTAAAGGGTCCCGTTACCGCCTTAGAAACAAAGACAAGAAACGACAGAACAGGCCACATGACACCTCTCTGAAGGTTCTCAATATCAACTGCCGAAGTGTTGTAAATAAGGCTGTTGAGCTGGAGGGAGTTTTGCTGTCACAGAATCCTGACGTGGCTTTTCTAACTGAAACATGGTTAACAGATTCAATCTATGACAGCGAAGTTTTCCCTCCAGGATTCAGTGCTTATCGCAAAGACCGGAGCTCAAAGGGAGGTGGCGTCTGTATTCTGTCCAATAAGGGAATAGAATTAATTAAAATGCCAGATGTGCCTAATGCTGAATGTATCTTTTGCAAAGTCGTTCATGGTAACACTAGATATATATTAGGTGCTATGTACAGATCTCCTGGTTCTTCAGTTGATATTATTGAGGAACTAAAAAATTATATGACAATATATGTAAAGCCGGGTGACCGAATAATTTTGGCAGGGGACTTCAATCTGCCAAATGTTGACTGGTCAACAATGACACATATTGGTCACTATGACGCTTCCACAGATATCATGATGGATATAGCTTTTCAGCACGACTTATCACAGGTAGTTGAAAGTTATACGCGGATTCAAGGCAGCTCGAAATCAATCCTAGATCTTGTCTTTGTTTCAGGAAATATAACGCATAATTGTACGTGTGACGTTTTCCCCGGTATTTCCGATCACCTTGCTGTATTGCTAACCGTATCTAATGTTTCTATCAGAGAAAACCCAAGGTGACTACTTTTCCTGACTTCCATAGAGCTGATGATGAGTCGGTGCTTGATACCCTTTCTTTTCATTTCGACGATTTTGCCAATAGTACTGATAGTGTGACTGATCTTTGGAATATCTTTAAGGGTATTGTTGGTGAGACCATTGAGCGATTTGTACCAACTATATCTAAAAAGCCTAGAACCAAAAACCCATGGATTTCTAGGGAGACATTGAAATTAAGAAGGCAGGTAAAACGATTGAAGAAGAAAAGTAAGGCTCGCTATGCTGATTCAAGTTGTCAAGAGAAAATTGCAACATTGACAGCTCAAATTAGAGTTAAGGTTAGTTCAGATAAACAACGTTACTTTGGTCAGTCATTACCCAGTTTCATTACTACATCGCCAGAGAAGTTTTGGAGAACGATTTCTCCTAAGTCAAACGAATGTGAAATATTTGATGACCATGGCAGAGAAATTAGTGATCCAGAATTAATCGCGATCCTTTTCAATGAACACTTCAGATCTGTTTACACCGAAGACAATGGCACCTTGCCAAATTTTAATGTCTCATTACCTTCCATGCCTGATGTTGTTATCTCAGAGAGTGGTATTTTAAACATGTTATTGAAACTACACACGAAAAAATCACCTGGCCCTGATTGCATACCCAACGCTTTTTTCAAAAGGTATGCAGAATGGGTATCAAAGTATTTATATGTACTATTCTGTAAATCATTACGCGATGGTGAACTACCGCATGATTGGGTAACCGCCAGAATTAAACCAATACATAAAAAAGGAAACAAGAACCAGGTTGGGAACTATCGACCAATTTCATTAACTTCAACCTCATGCAAAATATTAGAACATATAATACACAATCATATCTTAGATTTTCTCAACAAACACAATTTTCTAACTAGGCATCAGCACGGATTCAGAAAGGGCTTCTCAACCTGCACTCAGCTCGTTGAAACCGTGCATGATTTTGCGAAATCTATTAACCAAGGCAAGCAAATCGATGCAATTTTTATGGACTTCGCCAAGGCCTTCGATAAGGTTTCGCACAAAAAGTTGCTATTTAAACTAGAGAAATTACTTAAAAACAAAAGATTAATGGATTGGCTTTCTTGTTACTTAACTAAAAGACAACAGTTTGTTTCTTTTCGCGATCGCTGCTCTAAATATGTCAAGGTCGATTCTGGTGTTCCCCAGGGCTCAGTTCTTGGGCCTCTACTATTTCTTTTGTTTATTAATGATATTGTGGAACAAGTTCCTGTTAAAGTGAAACTTTACGCGGATGACTGTGTTTTATACACCGAGGTTGATAACACATCCGATCAACTGCTGTTAAATCAGGCATTTCAGAAAGTAGCCTCCTGGTGTGAGGAATGGCAAATGGTCATCAACTTTGACAAAACGGTCTTTATGCGTATCACTCACAAGAAAAATCCTTTACATTTCAGGTACAATGCTAACAATATTTTTCTGTCTGAGGTCACTAATTATAAGTACTTGGGTCTTTACATATCGAATGACCTGTGCTGGAATAAACACATTACGCACATAACAACAAATGCAACCTACAAACTGTTTTTTCTTCGTCGTGCTCTCAAGCTTTCCACTCCGTCTGTCCGCCTTTTAGCGTACCAATCAATTGTCCTACCAATATTAGATTACGCCGCGATCATATGGGACCCTTTTACCAAGACTAACATTAACAAACTAGAAAAAGTGCAGAAAAGAGCAGTACGTTTTGTTTACAATAATTTTTCAAGAACTTCTGTTACAGACCTTTTAAAGAGAGCGCAACTTTCGCCCTTATCACTAAGATACCGTAACTCAAGGCTTAAATTTTTGTATCAACTAATTAAAGGCCAATATAAAGTCAATATAGCCGATATTTTTTCTTTTTCTTCTGGTTACTCAACTAGGCAGAGGCATGGCTACACCATAACCCCATTTTCCACACGCAACAATTGCTTCAAATATTCTTTTTTCCTCGCACCATAGTCGAGTGGAATAAACTAACTAATGCAACTGTTTCAGCACCATCATTGGCATTGTTTTCATCGGAATTAGAAGCTACACTTAGCAGTTGAATTGTATTGCACCTTGTTTATATGACATTGCTATGTATCGCATTGCTTTGCATTTTTCTTTGTATGCTGTTGTATTGTATTGTATTTCATTCTGTTTGTATGCCACATGTATTGCCATTTGTTTGAATACCTACTTTATGTACCACCCTGCTAAAATCACCGAATGGTGATTGCAGTAAGTCTAAATAAATAAATAAAAAAATAAATACACTTTATGCAGAGCGCTGAAATCTATCCTCTAATGATCCTAATGACTCGCTCTGCCGGATCACCGTGGTTGCAAAAATCTTGAAAACCGTTTCAGGGTCCCTTTAAGTGGCCTCGTGCGGGGTCCTCGCCTCAATACAGGCGTGTCCGCAGTACTCAACATCAGTAGCGAACACATATGCAACGCTCTACTGGAGTAATCTTGCTATTTATTCTCAATTTAACCTAATGAAGGAATAAAATGACGCGTGACTGTCGCAGAAATATCGTAAATGTTCCAAAGTTGGGCAAGATATGGAGCTCAAGCCCCCAGCGTAACCCCATTGCAACATATACTACAACATGACGCTCGTTCACGAGCTGACCAACAATTGATATACCTTTAAGTATGACTATGGGTTTCATAATGCAAGAGCAGTACAGGGGAATGTGCATAACAATGTTGCTGAAATGAGTACTCAAAAATGATCCTCTTCCTGCGTGGCATTGCACTGCAGAACTACAGAACCAATATTTGCCGCTGCTCGCGGCTTCGAATTTAACACAGAGCTTACACCACTTGGTGCGCCTGTTAAGTGTTCCCTGAGTTATCAAAATGCGCCTGGGGTTGATTCGGGTGTTCTTTTATGGACTTGTACAAAATAGAATGGTTCATCCAAACAAGCATGACCGCATGGTCACGCTGGTACCTAGTGTGTTTAGGGTAAAAAAAATTAAACGGGCTTCGACGACCAAGCTGTCCACTTTCGCCAGACGTGTAAGGACGTGTAGAGAGACTGCTGTTTCTTGTTTTAGAAGCATCAAAGGCTAAGGGTTGCCTTAGCAACATTAAGTGCCGCGTTTCATTTATTTCGGCGCAGTACATCCGCCATTGATAAGCCGCTCAACTACGCCGTCTACTACGCCTGTCAGGACGACAAGACCAACGACTACGAGTACGAGTCCGACTACTACCACGACTATGAAAAGGACAACGCCTACGAGTACAAGTACGACTACTACTACGACTACGACAAGTACTACGCCTACGACTACGAGTACGACTACTACCGGGACCACGAGAACGACCACGACTACGACAACGACAACGACGACGACGACGACGACGGAGCCACCCGGTAAGCGCACATTAGCGCGTGTGCAATCAGCTAGTTCTTCTCAAAGGGGTCGTAAAAACAACATGGAAGTGCCCGCTTGCAATTTGGCCTTCTTCAATATGCATTCCACAAGCCGTTTCCAAAATATCTCGGCGAAATATTCAGTGCACATTTAATCACGCCCGTTTAAGTCCTAAGCGTTTTGGCGCTCCCTAAAACGGTTATGCGACACTGCGGGCCGGCATGGTACTATTCGTGACGTTTCGGTAACGTTTTCATATTTCCAAGTGTTAAGGTACAGTGAACTCGAGTTTTCTCCAAAAGAATTCATTTACGTAAAAGCTAGAAAGAAAGAAAATACTTAGAAACTGCGCGGTGCCGCCATTCGGAAGCAACGATTCAGTAGTTTGTTTTCCCGTGGCCTCCGAGGGCGCGCCAGTCTCGGACGTCTGGTGGCCACTGAGGTGACGTCAGCTGCAGAGTTGAGCGGAACGCGCGCTGTGAAACCGAAACTGCGTTTCTTATCGTTCTAAATCAACCCACACGATGCAACCGAAGAATGCATATTGTTGATTGGAGGGTCAGGGTCCCGAATACGAACTTTGTATAGAATCTTCAGAAAGCGTTTCACGATCCTTTTAAGCACACCTTATGTACTGAAAGGCGAAGGCATCTCCTCGTAATATAAAAAATCTCCTGCAATGTGCGAGCTGACTCCATTTGCCGCCGAAAGTTGGTTTTAATTTCTTTACCCAAACCTACATCTGCCGCTCTCAGCCATGTTCTTTCCTTGTTTTGTTTTATTTATATATTTTCATGTAATGCAGCCGAATTCGGGGATATTGCAGGAGTGGGGTACATAAACACAAAAGGAAACAGTTTGAACAGCAATATCACATGTGCTTAAACAAGAACGGATATCAAAATGAAATATATAGAACAGCGATATAAGTGCCTCTAAAAAATCGTGTCGCGAACCGTATCAGGTAGATCATTCCAGTGTTCAGTAATTCTACGCAAAAGAATTTCGTATTCACTATGTGACATTATCCCTTTTATACCAGTAGAATACCGGCTGCCCCTACTTCGTTCTCCGAGCCACTGTCTTGCCCTCCTGTCTCACAATGTTACGACGATCATCTTTCGATCCATGGCGTTTCCTGTGGCCCTAGTCTGGTAGCGTCGTTTCCTGTGGCCCTAGTCTGGAGACGCAGGCAGCGTCTCCTAGCGAGTTCCTTGATTGAGAAATACCGACTCCTCGCGTTGGAGAAGCGTTCACCGGCAACCCATATATATATATATATATATATATATATATATATATATATATATATATATAGTCATCATCATTTGTATTTTACAATCATCACCATGCATTCTGCGCATCTTCATCGCTGGTGTGATCATCATCGTCGGGTTTGTGCCCAGCGCTTTGGCATCATCGGGTGATCTGCCGTTCTACTGAGGAGAATAAATGTCGTCCAAACCGAGGTCTATATATATATATATATATATATATATATATATATATATATATATATATATATATATATATATATATAGGCACTGGATCTTGACTTGCAATGAAGTGCCGGTGGGAGATTTCACTTGTGCATAGTTGAACCATGAGTATTCGTAGCGTGCGCGTTAACTAAATTAATCCGGAACTCGGCACGATCTACGATGAACCTCCCAAGCTTCGCCCAGTCATCATCATTCACTCCGTGGATGTGCTGTAATTTTTTGTGCTATGGCTTTTCGTGTGGCCCCGGTCTGGTAGAAGAGTCTGGTGTTGGGCCTGTTGATACCTGCTTGAAGAAAGCGAAGAACTCAGCCTTAGAAACACTTGCACGGGAAAAGAGTGTAGAGAAACACATGCTGGAATACATACATGGCGGGATACAGCGTGTGTTTGTGTATGCTCTTTTCTCGTGCAAATGTTTCTAAGGCTGGGTTTTTAGGTTTCCCCGACGGGTGTTTCTTTCTTCTCCAAGGTTGTGCTTCGCATATAGAACGTTTCACCTAACGTGTACCACTGCTACGTGCTGGTTATGAGGATGTAACCAAACATATATTTTGTACTGCCGTGTTCATTATCTCGACTTTTTTAAATGATATCAAAATATATTTATTATTATCGACTTTCGCTTGACACGAAACCAATTCGTAAATCGTGTTCATCGGTGTCAACATGACAATTCGTCGTAATGCGCGGAATGTCGTAGATTTTTTTCCTGACTTCAAGAAAGTGCGCGCCCCATTGAAAATACGCTGGTCGCCCATCACCATAATCCACCATACCCACCATTGACATGGTGGTTTTTGTGGTGGACATGGTGGTTACATGGTGGGTGACATTATGTGCTTCATTAAATGCACACCTAATTGGCTGAACGCGCCCCGTACTCTTTTACATCTGCGTCGAGTTACGTCGCAGTTATGTCGACGCAAATAAAGCATCAAATCACAACAGCAAACGAACACTGAAGGTTCCTTCTCTTAATCAGAGCAGACGCCTACTTTGTACATTACTCTCGCTTTTCTGTGCTTCTTTTTGTCCACATAATAGTAAACAACTGTACGGAGGTGCATGAGAGGCCTGGACGGGCTCAGCCAAATAAATGTGCATTCAGCGAGGCTCATCACATCAATCACCATGTAACCACCATGCCCACCATAAAAACCACCATTGAGTTGGTGGTTATGGTGGATTATGGTGATGGGGTGGCAGGCGGATTTTCAATTGGGCGAGATTTGACAAAGTAGCACGCCAACAGACGATTTCGCGAAGCGAAATGACTACTCTCCGACGGGCTGGTAACGCACGATCCAAGATCAGAGAGACCGTATTGGAGACACCACCACGGAAAAATTATGAGAGCTGCCGACATGTTTCGTCCTCTCTGTCTATTTATGCCCGCGGTCTGTGTGCACGAGAGATGCTTCGTTTGCAGCGTGTTTGAGGACATTAATGCCGCCTCGCACCAGCGCCCTGTAACGTGGTACTTTTTTACCTGTCAGGCACTTACCCAGAACCCCTGAAAAAATGGGACCACCGCATCTGTTAGAACGCAATGCGTTATCTGCACACTGCTTTACAGCTTCTCCATTAAAAATTTTGCGCTTAAAGCAACGTTGTTAATTGTGGTGTACGGGGCCATCTTGCCGCCAAAGATGCACGCTGCATTCGCCGGTAAACTCAAGAAGACCGAAAGTTTACTGAAACCAAGTCTGAACAAAGTGAACTAACTCGCAAGACTATGAAAATACAACAAATGCTCGCGGGCATCCGCACCTGTCCTCAAGACTGAACGCGTTGGGCACTCACCGGCCGCCTGGCGCACACTAGCCGCGCACACACATCATGCTTGTCCACATTCTTTAAAAAAGGTAGTGATACTTAACTTCAAAGTAATAGATGCTCGTCAGAATATTCACTACCTAAATAGTAACTGCAGCTAGTAAACGACAAGATGTTAAATTTACTGCCACGTCATTTACTACCTGCAGTAACTCGCTTTAGGTAAGGGCAGCAATTAAAGTTAGTAACTTAGCTACCATCACAAATTTTTATCGGGCGTATCATGATTCGGTTTATATTTGCTGTTTGCATTGCCATATCAAGTAAACTGTGTTGCAAAAGAATGAGATCAAATAAAAATGCGCGGTAAGCCATTATCTGGTGACACTGATTGCTGCTGACTAAACACACGGCGTTACACCAATTAACGATCGCTAATTACTTGATGTGATCAGCCCTTTGAATACGCTGCATATAGAAATGTTTAGGTGGCAGCTTAGAATAGAAACATGGTCGAACCAGAAACGACAGCACACACTAGCGCACACAGAAGATCAAAGATTCCACGCGACGTACGCCTTAGCAGCAACGTTAACACTACTTATGGCCACACTTAAGGACGCTCACGTTGTGCCAGCGAGCAGAAGTGGATTATAATGTGTAATTAATGTTATCGATCAAAATCCTTGTATTTTTTGTTTCATTATACATATGCAACGACGCGGCATGGGACATTTATTCCAACATAAATAAATTATAATTTGTCTAAATTCTGTATACGGCTATCACAATTGCAGCATGATATACAACTGCCGGCAGTGGTATGTCATGTATAAAGGGGCCCAAGGCACGGGCCACACGCGAAAACGAGCAATCAGCAGAGGGGCGCGGAAAAGCAGGCGGCGGGGACACGTCAATGCGCATAACTGGTGGACATTGGGCTCGTGGCACGTGACACGAGCCGCGGCCGAATTTGAAGAGGTTGAACTGGAATTCTCCGCGTCGCACCGGTCGACGAAGGTTGTCCAGCCAGCTACGCACTGGTGACGAGGAGCCGAGGGCTCCAGGCTCCTGGGTGGCCGTCGACCAGGCTTACGGTCCAGCGACATCCTTCGGAGTGGCAGCAGCCGAACTGCGGCGGTTCCCGTTGTACCCGCCACGCTCCATCTTCGCCGGCAGAACGCGACGACCCGCGCAGTAATCACTACACAGGGCCAAGTCAGTTAGGAGGCCGGGCATAACTTCAAAGGAGAGGCCGAGGATGCGGCTAGGCCCAGCAAGGAAACCGTGACTGCCACGTCAGCCGGGAAGGCAGACGGTGGAGACTGACCGACTCTACGTGAGCGGTGTCTACCACAACTACAGTTCGTCGACAACGGCGACTTGGACCCGACAACACCGTGGGAACGCAGTCTACGAACTCGCAATTGTACGAAAGTAAAAACGTTCAACATTACTCGGGCAGCTACCGCGGACGTGAACGTGAGACCCAGGGTGAACAGACTCCCCTTGAGAGTGCGCCTAACGCGGAGGAACTATTAGGGGTTGGACAAATTGGCTATTAGGCTTGTTTACTTAGGTTTTCTTTCCTTTTTTGGTGTGTGAATTATGTTTTCCCTTGTCACATGTTTTGGTGTTCTCATGTATAAAGTAACGCGTGTTCTTCCAACGCCGTAAGTGTTCTCTCTCAATCCAGCTGAGCAAGCGCTCCCGAGATCGCTCTCACACGTGACAAAAAGTATGAAAAATCGTCGGGGATTGCGAATATGGAGTGGGAGCTTTTGGCGGCGTTAGCTAAAAGCCCGAAGCTACATAAAGACGCGTTAAGATTTTTTGAAGAATGTCAACAAGAACGCGTGAGAGAATTTGCAGATCAGTGCAAACAATGCCAGCTCCTATTTGAATGAGAACGCGAAGCTCCTATTTGAATGAGAACGAATCGTAGCTCTGCTAAAGCCACAGATAAGGTTGAACAGAAGCTGTTGTAACGGGGTAAGGAGTCATCATATCTAAATTTGCCAGCAGTGCAATCAGTTGAATTTAGTGAACGTGAGAGGGAAATTAACCAATTTCAGAAAATTGAGATGAGCCAGGAGGCCATCTTAGTAGGGTCAGAGCACTGCGACGCGGATACCGCGAGTCCAGTGGATTTTGAGTCGGAGATGGATGAGGTGGGAGTACGCACCCGAGAGTTGTTGAGAGTGGCTGATGGAGAGGGGCAGGACAACCTCGAGTGTGATGCAGGTTGCTGCAAAATGAGTATTAACGGGGCCTGTTATGATGTGTGCATCAGGTTGAAGATGGGTTAATGAACCACGATCCGTGCTACGACAGCGCAAAGCTAGATCGCGAGCACTTAGGAGAGATAACCAACGATGAGAAAGAGGGAAATGAGCAGAACCTAAGCAGCAATGGGAGTGAGGAGTTCTCAGTTGAGGGAAAGGCTGACGGGGACGCTGCCAACGGAGGACTTGGCGCTAAGGCGCGTCGAAGAACGCGACTTCGAAAGAAGCGAAATGTGAGGGAACGCGGCAGGATTAATGAGCGTCGAGCCTGACCCTGGAAGGCTCGCGTGAGAGAGCGATCTCGGGAGTGCTTGCTCGAAGGATTGAGAGAGAACGCTTACGGCGTTGGAAGAACACACATCACCTTAAGTCCAAAATGGGAACACTAAAACATGTGAGACAAAGACAACACAATTCGCACACAAAAAATGAAAGTTAAGTAAACAAGCCGAATAGCCAATTTGTCAAACCCCCTAAAAGTTCCTCCGTGTTAGGCGCAGTCCCAACGGGAGTCTGTCCACCCTGGACCTCGCGTTCACATCCGCGGTAGCTGTCCGAGTAATGTTGAACGTTCTTACGTTGGTCGAAGTGTGTGTACGTAGACTGAGTCCCCATGGTGGTGTCGGGTCCATGTCGCCGTTGTCGACGAACGACGGTACTTGTGGTAGCCGCCGCTCACGTAGAGTCCGTCAGTCCCCGCCACCTGCCTTCCCGGCTGACGTGGCAGTCACCATTTCCTTGCTAGGCCTATCCGCAGCCTCGACCTCTCCTTTGAAGTTATTCCCGATCTCCAAAGTGACCTGGCCCTGTGCTGTGATTACTGTGAGGGTCGTCCCATTCTGCCGGCGAAGGTAGAGCGCCGCGGGTACACCGGGAACTACAGCAGTTCGGCCGCTGCCACACCGAAGAATCTCGCCCGACCGTAAGTCTGGTCGACGGCCACCCCGGAGCCCGGCGTCTTCGGGTCCTCGTCACCGGTCCGTAGCTGGCAGGACAACCTTCGTCGACCGGTGCCACGCAGAGGATGCCAGCTCCACCTCTTCCAACTTCGATCGTGGCTCGGGTCACACGCCTACTGTCCACCAAATATGTGCATGGACTCGTCCCCGGCGCGTGCTTTTCCGCGCCACTTTGCTGATCGCTCCTTTTCGCCGTGTGACACGTGCCTTGGGCCCTTATACACATTTCAAGGTAGTAGCTTTTACTAACCTGTTATGTATGCATGTAGTAAGGGAGAAAAAAAATGTAGTAATGATGCGAAAACGTAGTAACCATTCCCGTTACTAGCTCTTCTACAACTTTTTTTAACAGTGCACAGCCGACTGTTCCAGCCGTGCTTCCACTGCCGCTCTTGTGGGAAGCAGTGGGCCACGCGCATTGCCAGTGCGTAGCATGTGCTAGGCTGAGAACAGCCTAGCGATGGGCGTGACTCCCACAAGTCATTCATAGTTCATAACTTGTAGGCGTTCTAAAAGTTATCTGAGATGGTCAGACAGACACAAAACATCGTTAAGTAGATTGCAACCTTCTGATGCACACGTGAAATCTTTAATGTAGTGGTGGAAATGTCCCCTAATTGCTAAACATCTAGTATTACAAGCCAATCAAATTTATAATTTTCAATTGCTCTTAAATATTCAAAACAAGAAACTTTACCACATGTGCAGTTCTTCTCGGTGTGTTGAGTGCTGCCTCCGTACACACAGCATGAAAACCCCAAAAATTAGGACTACGTGTGGTAAGCAACACATTAACTATCAGATACCGAATCTCCTTAACAAAGTGCATCACATTGTTGAACTAAATAGGAACACTTCGGAAAATAAGCCTAAAGAAATTCTCTTGAATAATTCGATTGAATATGGATAATACTTGTGATTTAGATGAATCAGTTTTTTGTGTGTTACTTGTCGCGCAGATCATGTATTCAGCGCGTTCAAACTGCCCAGTTTATTTATTCAGCACGTTCATATTGTTATGATTGAAATTTTATGTCTTTTGCCCCGCCACGGTGGTCTAGTGGCTATGGTACTCGGCTCCTGATCTGAGGGTCGCGGGATCGAGTCCCGGCTGCGGCGGCTGCATTTCGACTGAGGCGAAAATGTTGAGGCCCGTGTGCTGTGCGATATCAGTGCACCTTAAAGAACTCCAGGTGATCAAAATTTCCGGAGCCCTCCACTACGGCGGAGGTCACCATTTCACTCCGCACCAGCGAGGAACACTCCATTCCCAGAGTTGAGGTCATCAGTGTTCTAGGGACGCTCATCGAATCGAACGGATGTAACGGGCGTACCATCGCCAAAATCACCGCAAAAATGAACAGCACGATGCGGTTAATTACCCGGGTCTCGAACAGTCGAGGCGGAATCAGGGAGGACAATCTCTTGAAGCTATTCTACGCGTTCTTGATGAGCCATATCACATACGTGGCGGCCATGCACTGATGGCAGGAGCACGAGAAGACGAAGCTCAACATACTCATTCGCAAAAGCATCAAACGTGTGCTGGGTATACCGATGAATGCCAACACAACGCGGCTCATGCAGCTCGGGATCCACAACACGTTAGAGGAAATTATCGAGGCGCAGCACACGGCTCAGACTGCCAAGCTGTCTACTTCGCCCGCTGCCAGGGAGATTCTGGCGGTTCTGGGCTGTAATCCATCTCTCGAGGAAGAACGAAAGTTTAGCCTTACTAAGGAGCAGCGAGCCAGTTTAACTGTGTCTCCCCGCTTCCCCGCAACATGCATCCGCAGCACAATGCAGGCAGGCGACAGGCCATACGAGGCCTTACTAAAACAAGTTCGCGACGACCCGCACCCCGCATGTTTTGTGGACGCCGCGCAGTACGGCAGATCGGCAAATTTTGCGGCTGTCATAGTGGACCACAGTGGAGCCGTTCTCAACTCTCCATCTCTCGTGAATACCACCCCGGCCAGAGCCGAGCAGGCCGCGGTTGCTCTTGCTTTACTTGACGAGAGTACACATCAAGTCTACACCGATTCTCGCGCGGCTGTAAGAGCCTTTGCATCAGGTTCCGTTTGCGCCGAGGTCGCACACATCCTTGGTGATAGAGCCGTTTCCTCACACACCATCACGTGGTTTCCTGCTCATCTTGGGTCGCACCTTGTCCTCTCTGACTAACCTCAACGAGGTCGCCCACACTCGCGCGCGCGAGCTAACCCACCGCGCCGGGTCGAACGGAGGTGGTACCTCGGAGATTAGTCAGGGGGTCCTTCGAGATCCTTTATTCACGTTCAACGAAGTTTCTAAGCACTACCAGCTGTCTAGGCGAACGTTTCCTCTTCCGCACGAGAAACTCTCCAGGCCGCAGGCTGCAACGCTTCGAATGCTGCAGACAAATCTTACCCTAGCTGTCGACCCTAAGCTCATATACGGACACATTTGAACCGGACTGCCCCGATTGTGGCGAGCGAAGCAATTTGGATCATATGCTCTGGCGGTGTCCCTCTTTACGGGGCCATCAACGCATCACTGAAGAAGAGTGGAGCTCCGAGCTAAGGAACTCTAATCTGGTACATCAGCTAAGGGCCGTCCAGAGGGCCCACGACGCGGCGGTGAGGCTCGGCCTCCCCGTCCCCACGTGGGAGCGGCCCGCGGCGCTGCCCCCGTGAACGGCTGCGGTGCTCCACAGGACTATATTATTAAAGTTTATTGTCTGTCTCCACTACGGCGTCTCTCATAATCAGGGCTGGGTTTGGGATGTTAAACCCCACATAACAACAAAACAATTTTATGTCTTGTTGTAGTTTTTTTTATTTTGTTCTCGTTGCCTTGGGAACATCTTTACAGATTTGTTCCTTACTTAACCTTTTGTCATATATTGCTCTAATGACCCCTTTGTGTTCCATTACTGATCTCTGTCTATTTGTATTTTATATATATGTTATTACATTCGTGTATTGTTTCAGCTTAGCTAATTGCGCCAAAACAAAGTGTTCTTTGTCAATAGTATGTAAATATTGTGTGAAATGTATTTGTTGCCAAACTGAATTTTGGAGCAAAAGCCTCTGTCAGGCTCTGTAGCCTTTCGCTTTTGCTTCGATTTCTGTAAATACAGAAATAAATAAATCAAATCAAAACCAAATCAAAAACAAAACTGTAGCGCCCTTTATTGGCAGTACAGCAAACACAATGACTTTACATCTGCAGATTTGGGAACACCAATCAATGGCTGCTCGTGAGTTCGGAGAACCACATGCGCACGAGCCCATCCTTATTCTATGGTAAACTTTGTGGGCGCCGGTGGTCTCCCATGTTCGTAATAAGCAATGATATATACATGTTATAGTGGGCTCCCCTTTTAGTAAGAAACGCCATTATATACATTTTCTAGTGCACTTTCTTTTCGCCACCTTTATACGCGCGAACTCTCTTTCGACGGGCCACTTAAACCATTTCCTTGTCTTCTGCATATTCGAATTTAATTGCACTTCAAAGCTTTCTCGCTCAAGATCTTCCAGTGTTTCTTGGAGTACGTCGCCATGATTGTTGAAGGTCATGATCTCGTACTGAAACGCCAATCTGGAGATGTATTCTTGGTTACTCACTATGGCCGTATTTTCCAGTTTATTCGTTTATTGCTTCTATTTGGACGACTCGCGCTGTCTTCCGGATGAATGAATAGATGGATGGATGTAGCGAGGGAGCAGTTGACCCCTTTGAATAGGGGCGGTGCAAATTCAACAAACTTTTTATTGGTCCTCCCTCTGCAACATTGCTCATGTTCACAAACAGTCTGTCTTCCCCTTCTGTTCCTTTGTCTTCTGCCACGAATTTTCAGCGTTCTCTCACTTGTCTCTACGGCAGATATACTGATGTTCTCATAACTGTCCTTGAAAACTAAAATGTAGAGCTGCGCCTTGGAATTGATATTTAATCAAATGTTCAGAGGACTAAAGGCAATAACGCTTGACGGGGTCTTCCCGCCTGAAAACAACAGTTTGCACACGTGCATCGCCAAAATAAAACGGCGTCAATGAAGTACCTTGGAACCGCACAGAAAAACATGTAAAAGTAAAATAATAAAATAAAGCAAAAGTAAAAATGCGCGCGCAGTAATAAATTTTACAAATGTAGTTTAACAGCTCGTATTAATGTATAAAAACCGCAATCATTCAATTGTTGCTCTGTACAAGAATCTGGTTTGTATGCACAAATAAAGAAGTAACATACATGACAATTTACATACATGGCAATTTACACATGGCAATTTACATATTTACTAGTAATACTGACATATGTGCTATACAAACTACGAGATAACTAGTTGACTTATTTCCCTCTTTACTATTGTCCTGGATTCGTGGTTTGTTATTTCTTCTTCCTTCCTTTGTTTATCCATTGGATGCCTTGATACTTAAGTTCTAACTAGAATACGATTCATGGTTTCTGGCCGTTTCCCTGTATTAAGCACGCGCGATGAACAGAATGACCTTGTGGTGTTCTGTAAGAAAGGAGCAGCTGATTAGGTGCCTCTACGGCCGAGTCATAGCATCCCATTACGAGTGGCGAAGGCAGGCCGACAGGCGAATCAAACCGGGCAGGGGAAGCGAAGAATGCTATTTGAGCTTAGATTGCGTATCGATAAGAGTTATTCTTTTCTCCAACGCTCATTTGGACTTCGGAAGCGCGTATCCATCGAACTCGTACTATGGATTCCTTTGTTTAGAGTGGTTTGAATGTTGAATATCAGACAGACTGATGCTGCCTTCTTCGCTATCGAAATGCACAATAAGTGGAGCGACAATCTTTCACGTCGGATAAGAGGTTCCCATACCTAATCAATCTTTCATTCAAAGCTACCGTTCTCTAAACGTTCCGTCTTTATAAACAAACACTTACATTAATTATATGCTACTGTTCGGTCCTTGTAGCTGCCATAAATATCGAGAGCTCTAATTTAGTATCGTCAGTACACTTTTGTATGAACATCCACTTGTTCCCTATCAACTTCTAGTCGATAGTGTTTGTTTTCTGTCTGTCTCTCTTGCCCCGCCACGGTGGTCTAGTGGCTATGGTACTCGGCTGCTGATCCGAGGGTCGCGGGATCGAATCCCGGCTGCGGCGGCTGCATTTCGATGGAGGCGAAATGTTGAGGCCCGTGTGCTGTGCGATGTCAGTGCACATTAAAGAACCCCAGGTGGTCGAAATTTCCGGAGCCCTCCACTACGGCGTCTCTCATAATCAGAACTGGTTTTGGGACGTTAAACCCCACAAACCAACCAACCTGTCTGTCTCTCTGTCTACATATTTCAAAACATTATTATGCTTGCTGCGCAGTTTGAGTTATGTTTGGTATGTGCGGCCCCCCACGGCTGTCTAGTGGCTACGGCACTCGGCTGCTGATCCCAACGTCGTGGGATCGAATCCTGACCGCGGCCGCTCCATTTTGTTGGCGGAGAAATTTGAGGCCCGTGTACTCTGCCATGTCAGTGCACGATAATGAACCCCAGGTAGTAGAAATTTTTCAGCGCTCCAATACGGCGTCTGTCATAATCAGAGCACGGTTTTCGTATGCAAAACCCAAGAAATTAGTCAATTGGATTTGTGCGCTAATTTACTCGTCCGCACTTCCCGTATGTTCGAACAGGACTCAACCGTAGGAACGAACGCATGACGGAGGGGCTCATTGTGATTTTTTTTGTTTGCTTGCAGTCCTATCCCCAGTGAGGCTAATAATCTGCACCGTAAGCGAGAGAGCCATCTCCGAGGCCATGTATCCACCGGACAAGTACTGCGACTACCTGTTCTACACCAATGTGTTCCCGTACGATAACCAAATCATTCCCGTAAAGGACAACGTCAGCTGGGCCATCTTCCAGGAGATGGGCCCGAAGTACAAGGTTATGGAGCTGGGAATCTCTTTTGACATCTCGTAAGTGACAACTGTGCCTCCAACAGTATAGAAACGCTGAAAAAAATCTTCCCAGAACAGACCGTGGTTCAAACAGGCGTCTTAGAGTTTACGTAAAGAAAGTGCGTCTAGAACACTCGAGACAAATAGAAAGTTTCTTTCGAATGATGACGTATTCTATGAGAATCGCATTGTAAGTACTTGTGCGATTTTAGGTTGAATATTAGTAGAGAGAGGGAGTGTAGAATTTGATTCTTCAGCATCACCTCGAGAGCCCACCACCTCGTTTTCGCTCTAACGTCCCGGACATCAGGATTATTTTTTTTATTTACCTAGCAAAATTATCAAAAATCATTAGTGAAGATCACTGTGCAAAAAAGTTGCGCGATTTTAAGATAACGTGTATCTTACCTGCCCATAAATAAGTAATGTAGTCCTAGAAGACACTGCCTAAATCAGGGACCGCCTCAACGTGAGCGCCTCCGCGCTTCCTCGAGTCAAGAGTTGTTTGAAAAGTTATTATGCAAGTTACTATTACGTAAAGTTGTTATGCTTGTGTGAAAGTTGTGTCATTTTGACGCAACTTTCAGTCAAGCAAGAGTAAAATTAATTGATGCGAGGGAAAGAACTGCACGAGTCTTGTGGCGCCTGACTGTAATTGAATACACTTTGCCGAGTCGTCAGGATAGCATACGTCGCAGTCTCTTGGGAAAGTCTGACGAAAAAAAAAACAGTGCGAAGGCTGTGGAACAGTTCTACCTTTGGGAGGCCTTACGCTAACCTGCTCTGTCAATGTTGAAGTGCTCGCGATTAATATACCAACGAAAAAACGAGCCGTGGTTCGGTTACCAGAAATAAAATGGCAGATCCCACGTGCAGTGGGAATCAAGGAAATGCGAAGCACGCATCAGGAACTTACAGTTGATCTGCATTGTTCTCTCGCTATACCGATTTTGGTACATACGAAGTTAACGAAACGGCCGCAAGAGCAGCAAGACTGTGGCATGTAAACCATGCCGCTGATTACACGCATGTCATGATTGTAATGTTATGACCTGACATTTACATTCGTCATGCAGTCGTGTTGTGCCATAGCAGTGATGTTATAGATACCATTAACGAAACACGTGGTCTGTAAATCATGCCGCTGATGACATGCATATCATGATTTTCATGTTGCGACTTCTTATTTACATTCGTCATGCAGTCAAGTTGTGGCATACCAATTTTCGTATACATCCCACTAACGAAACGGCCAGGAGAGCACCAAGACCGTGGCATGTACATCATGCCGCTCATGACATGCATGTCATGATTCTCATGTTACGTTCTGTCATTTACGTTCGTCATGCAGTCATGTTGTGCCACACAATTTTCGTATATATCCCATAAACGAAACGGCCAGGAGAGCACCAAGACCATGGCGTGTAAATCAAGTAGCTCATGACATGCATATCGTGATTCTCATGTAATTCTGGGTCATTTATGTTCGCCATGCAGTCATGGTGTGGCATAACAATTTTCCTGTATATCCAATTAACGAAACTGCTAGGAGAGCACCAAGACCGTGGCATGTGAATATGTGGCTCATGACATGCATGTCATGATTTTCATGTTATGACCTGTCATTTATGTTCGTCATGCAGTCATCTAGTGGCATGCCAATTTCCGTATACATCCCATTAACGAAACGCGTGGCACGTAAATCATGTCGCTCATGATATGCATGTCATGATTTTCATGTTATGACCTGTCGTTTATATTCGCCATGCAGTCATGTTGTGGCTCACGAATTTTTGTATACATTCCATGAAAGGGGCCCTGCGACACTTTGTCAGCTGCCGTCTGCAGTACTGCAGTGTGTGTAGGATCGAATGCTGAGATGAACGCAAAAAGAATTATGCAAATCGGTGAGCTAGAACTGGAGTTATCTGTCCTCGAAGTTCAAAACACGAGCAGACAGCATAAAAACAACATTCCCTTTCGTATTTCGCTCTCCCGCTGACGTCAATGGAGGCGTCCAATGGCAACGCGCGTCTTATAGAGCGACACCGGAACACACCGGGAGCAGAGCGCGCGGTAATTTTCATGTAATTACCTGCCATTTATGTTCGGCATGCAGTCATGTTGTGGCATACCAATTTTCGTATAGATCCCGTTAACGAAACGACCAGAAGAGCAGCAAGACCGTAACATGTAAATTATGCCGCTCATGACATGCGTGTCTTGCTTTTCATGTTATGATCTGTCATTTATGTTCGTCATGCAGTCATGTTGTGGCATACCAATTAGCCAAACGGCCAGGAGAGCACAAATTCCCCAGGCAGCACAACATTGGACCCACCTTCGCGCAACGTTGCAAAACATTGGATACAATATTGGAACTACATTGGATTTCGGGGGCCATTCTACACTTTAGACAAGATTAGACCAGTGTGGATACCAGTCGTATAAGGTTGGAAAAATTGGGAAAGAATGGCTTTGGCCAATATTCTCCATCGTTTTTATCTTCAATATTGGTAAGCTTGTATAAACAATGGCAGCTCGAACCTTTTTTTCCAGCCTTTATTGATGGCTGTTTCATCTTTTCTTTTTGCCAGCATTCATCATTGGATGAGGCAGCATTTCTTGCCCTCCTTCTTTATTGGCGGATGCTATATTTTCCCCACCTTTTCTATAGGCTATCATGCACCAACTTAAATTTGTTTTGCCGAGGCTTCTGGCTGTCATTTACCTGTCATGACCTGTCATTTACGCTCGTCATGCTGTCGTGTTGTGCCATAGCAATTTTGGTATAGCTCCCATTAACGAAACGCATGGCATGTAAATCATGCCGCCCATGAGATGCATGTTATGCTTTTCATGTTATGACCGGTCATTTATGTTCGTCATGCATTCATATTTTTGCATACCAATTTTCCTACACATCCCACTAGCGAAACGGCCAAGAGATCACCAAGACCATGGCATGTAGATCATGTCGTTCTTGACATGCATGTCATGATTTTCATGTTATGAGTTGTCATTTACATTCGTGATCGGTGGTCTAGTGGCTATGGTACTCGGCTGCTGATCCGAGGGTCGCGGGATCGAATCCCGGCTGCGGCGGCTGCATTTCGATGGAGGCGAAATGTTGAGGCCCGTTTGCTGTGCGATGTCAGTGCGCGTTAAGGAACCCCAGGTGGTCGAAATTTCCGGAGCCCTCCACTACGGCGTCTCTCATAATCAGAGCTGGTTTTGGGACGTTAAACCGCACAAAACAACAACAACATTTACATTCGTGATGCAGTCATCTTGTGGCATGCGAATGTTCGTACACATCCCGTTAACTAAACGCGTGGCATGTAAATCATGTTGACCATGATATGCATATTATGGTTTTTATGTTGTGACCTCTCAGTCATGTTCGCCATGCAGTCATGTTGTGGCACACCAACTTTCGTATACATCCCATTAACGAAACAGCCAGGAGAGCACCGAGACCGTCGCATGTAAATCACGTCACTCACGACATGCATGTCATGATTTTCTTGTTATGACCTGTCATTTATGTTTGTGATGAAGTCATGTTGTGGCATGCCAATTTGCCTATACGTCCCCTTAACGAAACGCGTGGCATGTAAATCATGTCACTCATGACGTGCAGGTGATGATTTTCATGTTATGACCTGTCATTTACGTTCGTCAGGCAGTCCTGTTGTGCCACATCAATTTTGGCATACATCCCATTAGCGAAACGGCCAGGAGAGCACCAAAACCATGGCATGTAAATCATGCCGCTCATGACATGAATATCATGATTTTCATGTTATGACTTGTCATTTATGTTCGTAATGTAGTCATGATGTGGCATACCAATTTTCGTAAACATCCGATTAGCGAAACGGACAGGGGAGCACAAAATCGTAGGCGGCTTGATCGTAGGCGTGCATGTCATGATCTTCATGTTATGACCTGTCATTTATGTTCGCCATGCAGTCATATTGTGGCATACCAATTTTTTCTGTACATCCCATTAACGAGACGAACAGAACACCAAGACTGTGACATGTAAATCATGCCGCTCATGACACGCATGTCGTGATTTTCATGTTATGACGTGCCATCTATGTTCGTCAGGTAGTCATGCTGTACCATACCAATTTTCGCATACATCCCATTAGCGAAACGGCCAGGAGAGCACTGAGACCGTGCCATGTAAATCCTGCCACTCATGACATGTATATCATGATTTTCATGTTATGACCTACCATTTATGTTCGTTAGGCAGTCATGTTGTGCCGCATCAATTTTGGCATACATCCCAATCGCGAAACGGCCAGGAGAGCACCAAGACCATGGCATGTAAATCATGCCGCTCATGACATGAATATCATGATTTTCATGTTATGACTTGTCATTTATGTTCGTCATGTAGTCATGATGTGTCATACCAATTTTCGTAAACATCCGATTAGCGAAACGGACAGGGGAGGACAAAATCGTAGGCGGCTAGATAGATAAATAGATAGATAGATAGATAGATAGATAGATAGATAGATAGATAGATAGATAGATAGATAGATACGCTCAAACTCGCCGAAGTTCGCTAAGAAATGCTTCACATTTAAAATATTACGGAGACATAAAGCGGTGCCAATTCGGCCGGCCGTCGGCGACGGTGAAGGGGAAATAGAAAGGAGAAGGCCATTAGGTCACGTGTTCAAACGTGGCAGCGCCCGTTCGCCGCTGCGTAAAACCGTCTATATTCACACATGCTGCCTACGGGCATTGAACGTACTATATAAGTGAGGCAGATATAAATAAGTAGGTAGATAATAAATAAATAAATAAAATAAATAAATAAATATGTCAAAGGACGTCATTGACTACTGTCAGCTTTTGAGAGAGGCTTTACCTTACGAACGAATTTGTGATTGCAGCTACTAGGGACTGTTTGATTCAGGTTGCCGAATTGATCTGGCATGAATTTGGCTAACGATACCGCTATATTAAAGAGGCAGTTATGGACGCTCTATCACCGCTCTATATTCTGTTACAGCAATGTTACGCTGAACAGTATTAGTGACGCAGTCGTCGATTTCTCTAACCTGCGTGCGAAAGGCATCAGGCACTACGGAATCCTCACCGAGGTTTCGACTCAACTCAGCTTCATTTACAGGGTTCAGCGCACGCAGCTCGTAATTGAGGTGGGTGTCATTGCTTTTTCTTTAAGAGATAACATTACGACTTCATACCTGGGAAATTTCACGGAAGAGCAACTGTAACCTTGGAGACTACAACTGGATGTACTACTGAATATAGTGCAACTGCTTCGCAAACGAATTATTTTATGGATATAATAAGACGCATCACATTTGCAGCGGCTATTACATGACGTATTATGTGGGATTTAACGCTTGCTTTTCTAGAGATAACTCAGAATGCCATTTATTTTTTTTATTTATTTACAAAATACTGCTGGCCATGTGGCCCATGCAGGAGGGGCAGGGTACAACATAAAATAGACGTACAAAGCACAATTGAGTATCTTTCCCCCAGAACTTGATGTTTCCTTCCCCCAGAACTTGATGGCTGAAAACGCGGTTATCGCAAGACGAGGGAACAACTGAGATGAACTACGCGAGCATAATGTTGCATTTATTTGCGGTTAACGAGATGACAGAGCAGCCTGGATAACAGGGAAATTTCCGGGAGCTGTCAAAAATTGGTGGGCGGTCCCTAATCCTTGACCTGGCTGTCTTTACTTTTTGATAGCCGCGGAGCGACGCACAAACGCCATGCGCCTCCCAATTTCCCGCACTGATACTTGTTTTCTAAATTCTTTATCTTTATAATTAAATTCCCATTAAGGGCAAAACACCCAAGCTACGATTCTATACATATCGAATAGAACCCTTAACATGTCCTCTTTGGTATAGTCTATATTTCTTTTAGGGGCGAACCACGTTAAGGTCGAGCCTTGTCGTGTCGTGTCTGGCGTAGCCATGCCATTACAGGGGAGACCGCTAGAGGCGCTGCTGTGCATGAATACCTCCATGATGGTTCGTAGCTCTGGTTTGCATGGAGTCCGCTAGGAGCGCCTCGCTGTCGTGAGAGAGATGGGAAGGAATCAGTAAAATCAGGAAAGAATCGGGTATGGAAAGGAATCAGTAGCATAGGGAACGTTGATATTAGCAAGGGGCTGAGGCAGGGATGTCCTTTGTCGCCGCTGATATTCATGCTGAACATGGTTAGAACGGAAAAAGTGTTAGGAGATGGCAACATTGGTTTTAATCTGTCACACAAACAGGGTGGCGGTATGATTGAGCAGACGCATCCGGATTTATTTTATGCTGACGATATTGTCTTACTCGCGGACAGTCGAGATGATATACAACGGCTGGTGAACATATGCGGAAGGGAAGGCCAGGCTCCAGGACTAGTATTTAGTCTAACAAAATGGGGATTGATGATATTCAATAATCCCAACAACCAGGCGGTGCCCGTACAGAACAAAGAAATACCGAGAGTAAGCGACTACAAGTACCTTGGCGTATGGGTAAATGAGGGTGATAGATACATGGAGGTACACGAAAAAGCCTCGGCAGCAAAAGGAAAGAGGAACGCTGCAATAATGAAGCACAGAGCGTTATGGGGATACAATAGGTACGAGGTGCTTAGGGGTCTGTGGAAAGTGGTAATGGTACCGGGGCAGACATTTGGGAACTCAGTTGTATGCTTGAGGCCAGAGATACAATCAGGAATGGATGCGAATCAAAGAACTGTGGGACGCCTCGCGTTGGGTGCTCACGGGAAAATGACAAATGAGGCTGTAAAGGGCGATATGGGATGGGCGAGTTTTGAGGCAAGGGAAGCACAGAGCAAAATAAGGTTTGAAGAGAGGCTAAGGAATATGATAGAGAGTAGGTCGGCAGTGGAGGTGTTCCGTTATTTATATAGAAAGAGCGTTGACACGCAGTGGAGAAAAAGAACTAGGAGGCTTACCAGTAAATATACGGCTCTAAAAGAAGTGATAACAAAGAGCGTAAAGGGAAAAGTCAGAGAGGCGGAGAAGATTTAGTGGATGACAGCGATGAAAAAACATTACAGCATACCCAAGGAGTGAATGATGATGAGTGGGCGAAGCTCGGGATGTTCATCGTAGATCGTGCCGAGTTGCGGATTAATTTAGTTAAAGCGCACGCTACGAATCCTCATGGTTGAACTATGCACAAGTGAAATCTCCCTCCGGCACTTCATTGCAAGTCAAGGTGCAGTGCCTATATATATATATATATATATATATATATATATATATATATATATATATATATATATATATATATATATATAATGTCACGAGTTCGAACCAGCGGTACCACCGAAAATAGCCGGGGAACTAAGAGGGAAGAAGAGAACGACGAAGCAGAGGAGAACGAAGTTAAGCGGCTGCCTTTTTTCACGAAGGAGACTCGTCTGGTCCTCGGCCAGAACGTCAGTAATCCGTCTGTAACATTTGGTGGAGGTGCGGGGTATCTTGGTCTGGAGCCATAACGGGGCAGTTTGGCGAAAGTCCGGCAAGACGACGGCTTCTGCGTAGTTCCTGTGCGGATGGCTCCGTCGTAGGTCGTGGGGTCCCCACCAGACCTGTCGTCGACCATTCGACAAATTGTCCGCGAGGAGCTCCAGCGGCATGAAGAACAGGCACGTTATGCGGCGCCACCTTTCAAGTCCTCCGGCTCCGGAGATATTGTTTGGGAACCCCCTGCTGCTCCTTGGAGGCACTCTGTAAATGCGGCGGATTTTAACGGCTACCGTGACCAACCACCTTACATCACGACAGAACCGCCACGCCATGCCTCATCTGTACCACGTTTTCATCAACACCCACGCAGCTTTCCTCCACGAAGACCTAGCGCTGCTTACGAATTCCAAGGGGAGGAGCCCCGTTACTCAGAACCTATGTCTTCGGCGGAATACTTCAGTCCGCATCCTGAAGTTCGCCCTCTGCCCGTGTGTTATGCGTGCGGAATTCCAGGCCACATAGCTAGGTACTGTGGCCGATGTCGGGGGGCGAGCTATGGACAATCGGCATCATCCACGCAGTCTAGCAGGCGTATCCGGGACGAGCAGTGGCCAAGACACTCCATGTCAGAAGGCCGTTTCCGAGAAAACAGATGCTCTGCTCCGGAAACCTACCCTGAAGAAGTAAGAACCCGGAACCCTTACCGCTCCCCTGCATCCGATCACACTCTTACGCCGCCACCTGCCTTCCGTGCGTCCCGATCACCATCTCCCCGGCCGCGATTCACGTCACCATCACCTCGGCGCCGCTACGCGTCGCCCCCGCCGGGAAACTAGCCAGCGCGGCCGATGGAGGTGAGGCCGCTGGGAAATATGCGCCGACGACTCAGATGCTTCCAACAATCATGATGTTAAACAATAAGGTTCGCGTGTTTATTGATGGGGTTTCGACAATGGCGTTAGTCGACACGGGAGCGACAATTTCTGTAATGAGTGTGCTATTAAAAAGCCTCCTGGGACGCAAGGTTATGTTTCGTTGGGACCAGAACGGCAGTTTTCGTGGTGTGAGTGGTGACTCCTTGTACCCGGTGGGCGTGTGTAATGTGAATGTGTCTTTGGGTGGCAAAGTTTATAACGCGGAGTTTACTGTTCTTCCTCGCTCCACCCACGACGTTATCTTAGGCATCGACTTTTTGCAACTGTGTGGTGCCAATGTTGACTGCCGAACGGGAGAACTTAGTGTCAGTGCAAGTGTTTCGTCTGTGCTTTTCGATCATCCGCCGTGTGGAGAGAGTGTATTTTGCGTATCTGACGATACAGTTGTGCCCACTTTATCCGCAATGCTTGTTCATGTCGTTTGCTCATTTCCTGCTCGTACTTCCTCGTTCGATGCTGCCGTGGAACCTGTGCATAGCAACTGCCTGAAGAAAAACGTATTGGTACCGCATTGCATGGTTTCGGTAATCAATGGAAGCACGGCGCTGTGGGCGATCAACTGTTCTACTGAGGCGGCAGTGCTACCTTAAGGCTTAAAACTCGCCACGTTCCAGGAAGACTCGCCTATACCGATGGCGGTACTCACCGAACAACCCGATCCAGGAGCAACCAGTGTCTCGCAACCCGTGGCCACAGAGATGCTTTCCATGATTAACGAATCGCTCAGTGATCACGAGCGTCGACTGTTGATGACGTTGCTTGAGAAATACTCCTCGGTGTTCGACTTCGCGCATCGTGACGGCCCGCAATCGATCCCTGCGTCCAGAACTCGGCACCGCATCAACACAGGATTTGCACAACCGATTCGACAAAAACCCTATCGTGTGTCCCCCACAGAGCGCAAGGTAACCAACGATCAAGTTCAAGAAATGTTACGGAAGGGAGTCATTCGAGAATCGTCAAGCCCATGGGCAGCTCCAGTGATACTGGTGAAAAAGAAAGACGGTACTTGGCGGTTATGCGTCGATTATCGTCGCCTCAACGCCGTCACTAAGAAAGACGTATATCCACTTCCACGCATTGACGACGCCATTGATTGCCTCTTTGCAGCATCTTACTTTTCATCTGTTGACTTGCGGTCAGGTTATTGGCAAATTCCAATGCACCATGACGACAAAGAGAAGACAGCTTTTTTAACGCCCGATGGGCTATTCGAATTTAATGTAATGCCCTTTGGGTTGTGCAATGCTCCCGCTACCTTCGAAAGGTTCATGGACACCATATTGCGTGGATTGAAATGGGAAGTCTGCATGTGCTACTTAGACGATGTTGTGATCTTCGGACGAACGTTTAGTGAGCACAACAGACGTCTAGACTTAGTATTGAACTGTTTGGAGAAAGCGGGCCTTGTGCTAAACTCAAAGAAATGCCGCTTCGGGGAAAGACAAACCCTTGTACTAGGACATCTCGTCGATAAGGAAGGCATACGTCCCGATCCCCCAAAGACAGCTGCCGTAGAGGCGTTTAAACCACCCGCTTCGGTCAAGCAGTTACGGAGTTTCTTAGGCTTATGTTCCTACTTTCGCCGATTCATTCCGAGGTTCGCTGACATGGCTCATCCCCTTACGCGCCTTCTCCAAAAAGGCGTTCCGTTTGAGTGTTCTGCTGAGTGCGACACATCGTTTCGCCAGCTCAAGTTCCTCTTGACGTCCCGGCCAGTTCTTCGGCACTTCGATCCTTCGTCACCAACCGAAGTTCATACCGATGCGAGTGGTGTCGGGATCGGCGCTGTACTAGTTTAGCGAATCGGGGACAACGAGCATGTGATTTCGTACGCTAGCCGGTCACTGAGCCGCTCAGAGCGCAATTACACAGTTACTGAACAAGAGTGTTTGGCGGTCATTTTCGCAGTGCAACGGTTTCATTCATACCTCTACGGACACCCCTTCACTGTGGTCACGGATCATCATTCACTCTGCTGGCTCGTGAATCTTCGAGACCCGTCAGGCCGACTTGCGCGCTGGGCCCTCCGTCTACAGGAATATGATTTTGTTATTTGCTACAAGAGCGGCCGGCGGCACGCGGATGCTGATTGTCTCTCTCGGATGCCGCTTCCGTCAACTGAATGCGATGCCGATAACTTCGACCAATACATCGCTTTTGTGTCCCCGGAATTTCCGGACATGGGTACCCTCATATCCGAGCAGCAGAAGGATGATAACTTACAGCCACTATTCGCGGGAGCACAGGAGTCGCCTGCAGACAGTCGTTTTCGCTTACGTGACGGCGTTCTGTATAAAAAGAGCTACTCGACCACTGGTGCATGCTACCTCTTAGTCGTTCCGAAGCGTCTTCGCACTCAAATCTTATGTGCCATGCACGACGACCCAACTTCCGGCCATCTTGGTTCAACACGAACGCTCTACCGGGCTAAAGAACGCTTCTACTGGCCCAAGATGCGGAAAGATGTCGAGCGGTATGTCGCCAGCTGCTCCCAGTGTCAGCGTTACAAGGTGCCTTCGAACGCGCCACATGGCCAACTTCAGCCAGTTCCTCCTCCTAGCGCTCCGTTCGAGCAAGTTGGTATAGACCTTCTCGGCCCTTTCCCGCGATCCTCAAACGGCAATCGTTGGGTTATCGTCTGCGTAGACCACCTTACCCGCTACTGTGAGACGGCCGCGTTGCCATCGGCCACGGCAGCAGAAGTCTCTGTCTTCTTGTTGTCTCACGTTATTCTTCGACATGGACCTCCTCGCATCGTGATCAGCGACCGTGGGCGTCAGTTTATTGCGGATGTAGTCGAAGAGATTCTTCGTCTCTCTTCATCGAGCTTCCGCCATTCCACGCCCTACCATCCACAAACTAATGGTCTTGTCGAGCGCACAAACAGAACTCTTGCCAACATGCTGTCCATGTACGTTGATTCATCACACAAGAATTGGGACAGTACCTTGCCATTCGTCACTTACGCCTTCAACACCGCAAGACAAGAGACCACTGGCTACTCACCATTTTTCCTTCTTTACGCTCGTCCGCCGCGCTACACACTCGACACGATATTTCCATACGTCGCTCAACACAACGAATCAATTGACGAGATCCTCTGCCGAGCAGAAGAAGCGCGACGTTTATCCAGGTTACGCACAATCGCATCGCAAGATCGGTCGAAAATACGCTACGACGAACATCACCGTCACATTTACTTTGATCCTGGTGACCTCGTGTGGCTCTGGACACCGTTGCGGAAGCATGGTCTGTGCCAAAAGTTTCTCGCACACTATGTCGGCCCCTACGTTATATTGGAACGCCTCAGCGAGGTAAACTATCGCATCGCGCGTATAGCGAACAGTGGACGACGCTCGGCGAAAACCGAAGTGACCCATGTCGCCCGCCTGAAGCGTTACAATTCACGAGATGATTGACTCGCCCGGCGGGCTTCGTCTGCAAGCTGGGAAATGTCACGAGTTCGAGCCAGCGGTACCACCGAAAATAGCCGGGGAACTAAGAGGGAAGAAGAGAACGACGAAGCAGAGGAGAACGAAGTTAAGCGGCTGCCTTTTTTCACGAAGGAGACTCATCTGGTCCTCGGCCAGAACGTCAGCAATCCGTCTGTAACAGTATATATATATATATATATATATATATATATATATATATATATATATATATATATATATATATATATATATATATAGGAGACGCTGCCTGCGCCAACGTTGTCTCTCGCGGGTGAGGGCGCGTTCTCCTTTGCGAGCCGGTAGAGCGTTCCCCTAAGACAACGTTTCCAACGTTTCCGCGCCTTTCGCTCTCTCTCTGTCTCTCTCAAGACAGCAGAGGCACGCGCCGGGAGAGAGAGAGGCACGCGCCGAGGGCGAGCGCGTGCCTCCCAGCACGCGGGTTACGCCTGACAACTGACGCGTGACAAGGTTAGACTAAGAGGAGCTTCTCCCCTAAAAAAGACAGACTCTGAATAACTACCGAAAGCGCAAAGACGAAATAAAGACGGAGTCATTTTCTGATAATTCAAGAGGAAACGCTTTACTGTTTGAACCGAGATCTGGCTGCCTTAGAACGCGTAGTTGTAAAGGGAAATTCAGCAAAGAAGAAGAAAAATGCACATGCTGTGAGGAAGATAGGGAAACGACGGAACATGTCCTGATTTAATGCGGAAATATCCACCCAGGTGTACGGTTGGGCACCACCCTACATGAAGCCTTGGGTTTTAGCGAGAACAATGGAAAGCTGAATATACCCGCAATAGAAATATGTAAGAGACGGTTAGAATACTGGCGCCAGAAAACTAGAGAGAACGGGCAAAAATAATTATAGGGAGAAATATGTACTTTTTGCCATAAGGGGCAGGGAACTGGGCTATGAATTTACGTTTTTCCTATAGTATGACCGATTTAATTGAAGTAGATTTAAAAGCTATGAGGACAACTAAAAGACTTTCTCCAGGCAATCTCTTGTCAATCAAGGCCTGAAATATTAGCGAAGGGTAGAACTTTTCGCAGGGTAGAATTTGCGAAAGAAGCTACTAGTAATAGCGAACGCGTGTTTATCATTGATTGAGACTATCTCACAAATGATAGATGCCTTCCTTGGTAAAATAAGAGCTCTTATGAAGTTTATAAAAAAAACAGATGAACCATCACTACGACTTTCGCAGTGTACATATTCGTGCTATAACTAGGATCGACGAATTCGCACATTATGCTAGACGACGTGTAGACGAAGCCATGTGTAAATAAAATAATTTATTATTATTACGTCTCTGTTACGGAACAATATTTCAGAGCGGTCAGTTATAAAAGTTCTTGCATTTGAGCGCACCCTAAGATTGAGGTTCTATTTGGTAAAAATGAAGTTCTCACTGGACTAAGGGAATTGTTAGTGTCCTTCGAAAAAGCTTTAATGGCTGTCTTGCGTATTTATTTTTGTGATGCTGGCAACCTTTGGCGCACATGCAAGGAACATTGACGTGTTTTCTTACGAAAGGAAAAAAAAAAGCTGCAGCAATATTAGCGTTTAAGCGAGAAACTAGAGTGACAGCTTCATAGCTAAACGGCGCCTTTGAATGGTATGTGACACCGGATATTTCCGATAACGTAACTGCGCCTTTAGGAACAAGCAGAAATCGGAGTGTGTCAGGGAACAAATGAGTGTTGCTCACATCTGGATAGAAATGAAGAGGAAGGAAAGAAGGGCGTAGTCAGGCCATGTGGTGAGAATGCGAGATAACCACGGGTCTTTTGATAGAGCTCGGTTCCATGGAGGAAGGGAAAAAAAGTAGGATGGAGCATCCCATGACAATGTTTGTCTTGTCGTAAAGAGTAAAATGTAAGGGCTCTACGAATCCATCTCGTCACGTGGTAGGCAAACGGTGCCTCGTAGGCCAGCATCGACACGTATTGTACTTATTTCTTTTTGCTTTTTTTGCCTCTTGCTATGGCCTAGGCTTAACGGCAGCGCAGATATTTGGCCACTTGATCAGAGGAAACGAGTGTCTCTCCTTTAGGGGTGGCCTTTCTACAGCAACCAGAACTGCAATAAGTACAGTTCACCTCATGACGCGGACAGAGCATTGCTAATACTTTCAGACAGTTTGCTAAGAAAGTAAGTAATTTGTAACATTGTTTATTTGCTTTTACGATTGCAAGAAGGAGTATCAATGATGAATTAAAGTCGAAGGAAACGGAGCACAGCGTTTAAGCATTACCCCGTAATCATGGTAGGAAGGCCAAGACACTAGGAAAGGGCTCAAAATTAAGAGCTATGTAGAGTAAACACGCGGTGGTAGAGTTTCAGCTTGCGGATTATTTATGAGAAGCGAAACTAAGTGTTCGACACGTCTTTACGTTGAAATAAGCAATTTGACTACCACACTATGATGCGTAGCCGTTAATAGTAGCACAGTGAGGAAGACTAGCAGACAGCTGAAGCAGCCCAGTGAGCACATATTGACCCATCAACGGAGAGATCCCTAGTAGGTAAGGAAGTTTCTTGGATTGTAAAGTTTGGGCGCCACTCTACACTGCGGTGTGTAGGGCGCATTGTGGAAACTGAAGTAATCCCTAAGGAGCATAAGGAGAGAAGGCGTAGCATTTTACTTTTTACCACTTTTTACTGTGTATGTATTGTATGAAAAGCGCGATCACCCTTGGTGCAGTCAGAAATATTAATTAAGCTTCTATATCGCAGTTGTATTAGGAAACTTGGGCGATACCAGAAACACCCATTTGCGAAACTTCGATTTCTTTCAGTTTACCATCCGGCTCAAGCCTCGCTGACGTCGTGAGCCCAGGAACTCGGGCACCTTCTTGCATGACCATGTTTTCTCTGTTGGTCACGCTTAAGCTCTCACAAAGATTTTCCCCTTGAAGTTTGTACTACAATATTTCGTCATAAGAATACAAGTGACATAATTCCTCAGTGTTGCAGAAGGAGGTCGCAAAGTATGCACCGGTAGTGTGTTAGAGAGCCGTCAGTCAAGCGTCATCGGCGCGAAGTCGGCGAAGGAAATGGCCGCATTTTTTTTTGTTCCGTACGCAAGCAGACATAGTGGAAGGTTCGGAGTCGTGGTTGCGAAAACAAAACAATCCAATTTAATCAATAGCGGTAGGGTAGCACGAATAATACAAGGCAAACAATACTTAACTCGACTAACCATTAAGCACTTAACCGCGACGAAGGGGCTTTACAAAATAATAGCATGGGCAAAATGACAAACAACTAAGGAAAATAAATAGCTAAGAAGCCGGAAATAGGGCATTGTGAACAATATCAGGCATCTAATTTGCAAAAGGTAAGTTCAGGAAGAAAGTTCAGGCGTATAAACAGGTTATGGAATACGTGATGATGACAGTTGAAACCTAAAGGCACCGGCGCAACCAGACGACACAGGAAGATAGACAAGGACACACGAGCGTGGACTAACGACTGGCTTTATTTGGAGAAATGACGTGCTTTATACGTGACATGGATACACAAGTTAGCGTACTGCGTGTGAACGCCTCAAATGAAACGACCGATACAGTTCTACGCAGTAGCGCACCGAGGATCTCTGCCAGGGGGGGGGGTTCAACTTTTCACGAAGGGCCGAGCAATTTACACAGTTGTTGCGTGTGTAAAAAAGTAAATAAAATGCCAAATAATAGTAAAATCAATGATTATGATTATTTTTGTTATTTTTTCGGCGTTTTGCAGAGGCATCAGCGCCATATTCTTCTAGGACATAGGAGCAGTTACGGAGTGGGAGGGGGGTTAGGTCGGCCTCAGGGGGGGGGTTACAACCCCCGAACCCCCCCCCCCCCCCCCGTCGGTGCGCCACTGGTTCTACGCAAGTTCTGGGAACTTGAGGCCATTGGAATTATGACAGAGGGCGACACCATGCCGAAACTCAATGCTTCATTCCAGGAATATTTTCAGAGAAAACTCGCATTTGTCGGCGATCGCTAAGAGATTGCCCTCTCGTGGAAAGAAAACGGGGGAACGTTTGATAGTAATCGAGCAGAAGCTTTAAAAAGGTTGTTGTCCTTGGGAAGGAAAATGAAGTATAACCGGGATTTCGCCGTGGAATATGATTCGACCATAAGAAATTATATGAGGATGGGGCATGCTGAACGAGTTCCCGAAGAACCTGAAAGAAATCGAGAGAGAGCATCTAGGATTTATTATATGCCGCATCACGCCGTCGTACGAAGTGAATCTACAACTACTAGAGTACGTGTAGTCTTCGACGCATCATCGCATGGACCTGACTCTTCGTCGCTAAACGAAAACTTAGAAAAAGTTCCTAACCTTCTGACCGACATGGTTGCTCTTCTGATACATTTTAGGATGAATCAAATCGCCTTAACAGCAGATATACAGAAAGCCTTTTTACAGATTGGTATCAGGAAAGAAGACAGAGACGCTCCTCAGTTTCTGTGGTTTAAAGACATACCGTGTACAGTAAATCCTGAACCTGATATTGAAGAGTGGAGAATGACCAGAGTTCCCTTTGGAACCGCAGCTAGCCCATTTCTACTAAATGCCACTTTGCGACAACACTTGATATCTGTACAGGGTAAACTACAGCCTACAGCCAAGGTTTTAGCTGAATCTCTGCACGTAGATGACCTACTCACCGGAGCTCACACAGAGAAAGAAGCTCAGCAAAACTACAGAGAGGAGAACATCATCATAAATTTGGCAGGTATGCGACTAAGGAAATGGTTATCGAACTCGAAGGCACTACGTCAAAAGTTCGCTGCGAAAGGGGAAACCGACATTTGTTCAGACTCAGTGAAAGTGCTCGGACTTATATGGGATCCGGCGACAGACGTTATGACAGTTGCCTCAAAGTCGGCGCTTGGATTTTTGCAGGCCGAACTAAAATAAAAATGCAATAAAATAATGCTTTCATTTAAACAGTCCTATTTATTAAAAAGCGAAAGGGATGCCGATTTCTATTAGACTGTGCAGGAAAAATGACGATAAAGTGTGCTTGTCAACGTCCGCGCGATGTTCTGGGATGTCTGCTTCCCGTCACCCCTTATGACCGTGTCACAAAACAGCCCCGCCATGGCGGTCTAGTGCCTGTAGTACTCGGCTGCTGATCCGAAGGTCGCGGGATCGAACCCCGGCCGCGGATGCTGCATGTCGACGTAGGCGAAATGTTGAGGCCCCTGTACTATGCGATGTCAGTGCACTTTAATGAACCACAGATGATCCAAACTTCCGGAGCCCACCACCACGACGTCTGTCATAATCATATCGTAGTTTTCGAACGTTCGATGCCACAAATCAATCAATGATCACAAAAAACACCCACGAAAACGAAGGGGCGGAGCCGGAAACCTGCACCGCACTCGGCGAGTCGTATTTTCGGCGCACACAAGAATCACGCCCCTGCTTCGTGAAGTTGTACCGAGCGAACGTGTTCTATTCCGAACAAAACTTCCCACCCCACTCTTATAGCTCTGTACTGCCGTAGGTGTCTGCTATCAAGAGCCTAGACAGTAGCGCCTGCATGTTTCTGTGGTTTCAGGCACTGAAAGCCCTGCAAGGTGCGGACCGCACTGCCAAGACAGTCCTGGCCGTGGGCGCCTACGCCATGGCCGACACTTTTATGGCCGACTTTACAAGAACTTTCGTACACGCAGCGAAGTACGTAAAAAGCTCTCATTGACATCAAGTTTGAGCTCATAGCATAATGCTGACAAAATCTTAAAACAGAATAGTGTGAAATTCCAAGAACAGTAAGCTTGTACTTCGAAAGCAAGGAAGGAGGGAAGAAAAGCAATCTAGGAGAATCCATTGCGTAACAATGTTTAAGCGTAGTCACAATAGAAAAAAAAAACGTAAGGGAGAGAGTGACGTGAGAAATAGGCACTGCTCACGTGATAGCCACGCCGTAGATTTATGCGTGGTCAAACGGCACTAAACGTTACCGCTCCGAAGCAAGCTCGAGTAGCGCGTCAACCATGGAGATCTATTCGTAATACCTAAGATACACAGCGCATGTGTCGGCAGAGGAGATGGGCTTGCCCAGACTAGCGGAACCACGTGAGGCCGCTTCCTAGTTTTTATTCTTTCCATGTGCACAACTTCCCTGCTGGCTTTACGCGGGTCTTGGTATATGTAACACTTTGGAAGGGGCACTCAACAAAATCCTGCTTATAAGAGCATAGGGGAAGTGAAGTCATAAACGGAAATAGTTTGGGATATATAAGTTAACCGTTAAGCTATGAAACATTGCGTGCTTTATCCAGTCCTGGTGGGCTAGTGGATATATGCTACTCTTGGCTGCTTATCCAAGGATCCCGGGACGGAATCCCGGCCGCGGTGGCTGCATGTCGATGGGCGGCAAACTGTCGAGGTCCGTGTGCTGTGCGATGTCATTAAGAAGCCCAGATTGTAAAAAATTACGCCCGCATCTTCCTTCGGGTGGAACTCGAGTAAATGCGTCGAAGAGTGGTGGGGGTATCGCGTGAATGTGGCGTAATTGGGTATGGTTCTGTAATGCTTAATTGTTATTTCGTCTTTATTATTCCTATTTATTGAATGAAGAAGAAGCGAAGGCAAGGAATGTAAAGTTATAGTGTGTCTTTATTGCCTGGTGCCGTCTTTATAATCGACGGCACCAAGGTGGGTGCTTGCGTCCACGAGCAGCGTCCGGAGCCGCGTCTCGTTGACGACGTTTGCACGCCGCTTCTCGCTCACGTACCTGAGGTCTTAAAGCTCGCTGCTCACGTTTCGCCGAAGTGCACGAAGTTCGGAATCCGCAGCTCGGCGTTGCCGTTTCGCAGCAGCGTCGAGCAGCCCGAGTGATGGATTGAATTCCGATCGCGCGCTCCGCCGCTTCTATACACACCGCCCGCGTTCGAGGGAGAGGAGTACGGGGAGAGGTCCGCAAAGACGCCCTTGACTGAATTCCGAACGCGCGCTCTGCCGCATATATACACACCGCCCGCGTTCGAGGGAACCGCCCCCGCTACGGCGTCTCGCATAATCATATCGTTGTTTCGGAGCTTTCGGAAATCGGAAGAAAAAAAAATTGGGCTGGCAACTTGCGGCTGTTCGATGGAATGCAATTAGCGAGAGTGGTTGAAACGGCCTTATTTTTTAATTGGCGAACACGGAATCGAACAAGAGGCTGCTAGAGAAGATAATATCCAGTTTCATTGGGCATTTAAAATTTATGAGTCTTCGCACACCTGTTACCTACAGATACCTTGAAGGGCGGCGCCGTAAATGATGTCTGCATTCGACGCCACCATTCTCTATACGCAGC